>JAZGTK010001386.1:0-29945 GCA_036877625.1 Ambastaia sidthimunki
TATATATATAAAAAACAAAAAAACACACTGTTTGATTTAAAGTTCATATTTCCCTGTATGTGGTTTCTGTTGACAGAGTCAGTCCTGTGGTGGGTTTAAGACAGACTATTGGAATGTCATTTAACAAGTGTTTTGTGTTGGTCTGCATTCTTGTGCATGGCAGTAACAGTCACTGCTGTATTCTTGCTGTTCCATCTGAGCTCTGTCAAACTTGTTTTCCTGCAGCCCGAGACAATAGGTTATCTTGTCAGCTTGAAGGACCTCTGGCTGGATGGAAACCAGCTGTCTGAAATACCACCGGTAAAGTATTCTTGAAACATCCTGTTGATGTCATTTCAGAGGAGCTATTAGTGTGTCAGCAGCATTCTCCAGTACTTCTACAGACTAGACTCCATAAACACTTAGAGATGACATCTTTATTACATTTAACAATTACATTTAATGTCTGTGGGTGTGGGTGTGTTATCTCATCCTCAGGAGCTGGGCAACATGAGAAGTCTTACCTGTCTGGATGTATCAGAGAACAAGCTAGAGCACCTCCCAGATGAGATGGGGAATCTCCTCAATCTCTGTGACCTCCTGATGTCCCAGAACTTCATTGATATGCTCCCAGAGGGCATAGGTCTGTGTTTATGCACCCAGCTGCTAATTGCAGGGCATTCATGTTCACATGTTTATATGCAGAATTTGTTTTGATGTGTAAGAGCTTTGTGAGTGTTATATTTTGGAGTATATAACCTGCAGAAATAATGATACTGACAGAGTTTCAAATCATTTTTGAAAGTTTAAAGTGACAAAAGAAACAAGAACATTTTTGTCTATGTTTTAAATGGAAAATAAATTAAAAAGATAAAAAGTTAAAGCTTTAAAAGATTATGGTAACTGAAGTTTGTTTGACCTGCTGACCGGATTTATTGCAATTGCTAATGTTGTGTGGTTGTGTAGCACAAAATTGTTGTGTTAAAAGTGAACTAAAATGCGGGGTACTTGATTTTTCTTTTTTTTACACCATAATCTTACTGCATGTTCTCTTTAGGAAAATTAAGACAGCTTTCGATATTGAAAGCAGATCAGAACCGATTAATGCAACTGCCCGAGAGCATTGGAAACTGTGAAAGCCTCACTGAACTGGTGCTAACAGAAAACCAGCTGATGGTAAGTTGCCGTGCCATGTAAATGTACCGGACCAACCCTCTGCCTTTCATTCCCAATCATCATGGAAAATCAACGAAGACAGGACAAAATTAGCCCTGAAATTCCTAATAAAGTCTTTTGTTTCAGGAAATGGTCAGTAAAAGAAGGTGCCTAATGTTTAAAAAATTTTGATTGTCCTTAATTGAAAAATTATTTCACATGAACAGTCCTGTTACCAAAAACTGAAACATTTATTTTAAACAATAACGTTTAAAGCATAGATGTTTGTGATTTATATTTTGTATTATTAAACTCTAAATAAACAAAACCCTGAGAAGTCTTAAATCTTTACTTTCAATGCATGTTTAATTTTATTTAAAGGTATTTGCCTTTAAAAAATAATGAAAAGCATGATTTTTCCTTTACGGTAGACATTATGTATTGATGTTGGAATGTTTTTTTAATCAGAACTTGCCAAGAAGTATTGGAAAACTGAAGAAACTGTCCAACTTTAACTGTGATAGGAATCGGCTAACATCTTTACCAAAAGAGGTATGTGATCCCTGTGAATTTCCTGAGGTAAAGATTTTCTAGGCTTTCTATTTGGTGGTAGTGAAAAATGCTGCTTATTTAGACCATTTACGAAGGTTGTGCAACAAAACATTTCATCATAACATCATAACCTCAGTTCCCTGAGGTTGCGTCAGTAGCTGTCACTATGAGGAATCCGATTCTCCAAAATCTCTTGAAATCCTATTGAATTATGGCAGTGATTAAAAACTGGCCAATGCCATCTAAGTATGCAAATTGCATTGCATGCAAATACTTACAGGGTCCTCAGGGGCATTATATAATGCTCTGACAGCATTACCCCAGAATCCCACAACTGAAAAATAAGATAGCTGATCTGAGAGGTCAACATGGCAGCTTACTCAATGTCTTGTTCCTCAGTCTCAGGGAGCTGAGGTTATGATAACCAGAGACTCTTTTTTTTGAGAGCTGTTTATTCGACATTGCATCAGCAGCTGACACTATGGGAAATTGTGTACAATGACTTTGTGAGCATGAACAGATTAGCTCAACAACATTCCCCACACTTGTAACAAGTCAAAGCACAGAGTCATCAAGTTTGCGGCAACAAATGATATAAAACATTATTTGCAGCAACTGAAACTAAAGCAAGTGAAGTGATGAAAAGCCATCGCATTCCCCCACCACCTAAACCACCTAGTTGAAGACCCCACCACATAAGAATTAAAAGTACAAGACAAATTATAAAATCTTGCAAAGGTGTTTTGCAAAAACCAGCCAGCTGCTAGACAAATCTCCTGAATGGATGTCTGTTTAGACCAAGCCAATGAGGATGCTACTGCCTTTGTAGAATGGGCTTTTACATGAATAGGGCAGTCAATGAAAATTGAATAAGCCAAAGCAATTGCCTCTGCTACCCCAGAGAGCTTCCACAGCACACAAACAACTGGTCAGACTGCCAAAATGGAGCAGAGCGATCAATGAAAATGTGCACTGCTCTGACGGGGCACAGCGCATGCTGGGAGCCGACACCAACAGCTTCGCAAGGTTGGGGAACCAAGGCTGATTTGGCCAGTTCAGGGCAATCAGGATCACTGATGCTCTCTCTTCCCTGATTTTGTATAGTACTGCAGGAAAAATCTATATTGGAGAAAATGCATACAGGCTGGTCTTGACAGTATGCTGTTTAAAACTCTCTCTAGGGGACTGAGTGGCCGCATGAGCTGATGAGCACATCTCGCAAAAGGGAAAGAGTTAACCAGTCCAAGTTGAATGTGAAAATAGGCATCCGTCAGGTCTGTCAAAACAAGCCAGTCCGCAGGATGGATCTGTGCCAGGATCTGCTTTAGTGTTTTCTTTCTGAACGAACACCTTGTGACACCTGTTGATGGGCCCAGGCCCAGAATAACACAGAGCTTGCCACCTCTTATTGGCATCACAAAATAGATGTAGATGCCTTAACCCTCTGGGGTTTGAGGTGATTTTGGGGCCCTTGAGATGTTTTGACATGGCCTGACATTCGTGCTTATTTCAACTACTTATAATGTTGGCCAACATGTATTTTTTTGTATTCATCACAAACTGTGCTACAATAATATGTGAGCAAGATGGATGTACATGTTTGCATTATTTAGAAAAAAAACATTATGCGTGGTTAGTATGTTTTGGGAAAAAAACATGCAGCTGAAATAAGGCCATAAATCACATACTGAATAGTCCTGAACAAGTCTTTTAAGTAATCAGTCTTGTAGGCTAGAATATTTACTTCAAAATTATGTGAGAATCTTTCTGACTGCTCATTCACAAGCAACAATATAATGTTTTCAATTTTGGAAGTCAGTTTTTGTGCCAACATTGCTTTATGCATGGAAGGGGTGAATCCCCATGAATATTTATGTAATTCACACCAGGGGAGACAAAAGACACTTCCCCAATGGCTAATGGCAATGTGAAAGTGTTGTGCCTTGCAGGACCACAGTGCTACATATGTGAAGGTATATGAAATATATAACCTATATAATTCTGCATAACGTACCAGATACAAGAAAAGCAACTGTGTCCATTATACATAGGAAGAGAGACAAGAGTATTACAGAAGGTGGATGGTTTGTAAAAGCCCACTTACCCACCTATGCATAACCTACTCGCTTACAATGGTATTGTACATAAATACTTTACATGTTGTGTCATGTGAGTGTGTGTTGCAAGTTTTATGTAGTGGTACAAAAGACACAGACGATACAGTGTAAAAGATACATTCAGGGCAAAACAGTGCAAACAGGGACAATGCAAGATACAAGAAAAATAATTGTGTCCATTATACAATTGAGAGACGAGAGTATTACAGAAGGTGGATGGTTTGTAATAGCCCACTCACCCACCTATGTGTAACTTACTCGCTTACATGGTATTGTACATATACTGCATATGTTGTGTCGGGAGCGTCTGCGAATTCGAAACTAATTACCATGTGAATCGTGCCTGGGGTGTGGCAGTCTCAGCTAATTACAGGTAATGAAGTGAGACTGGAAAGATTGTACTTCTCCTTGGTTTCATATGGATTACATAAACTGAGAATATTTGTTTTAAAATAGACATTCTAAGCTTTCTGCAGATATATGTCTCGCGTTTGTGTGACAAGTATTCGCAAAGTTACAGTTCATTTGAATTCGAATGTACTCCACTGAGAGAGAGAGTAGAGAGAGAGGCAGAACTCTCAAAATCGACAGAGCATTTTTAGTGTCTTTTGCACTAAAAAGATGCGACCGTCGACCCCAGGGAGTTAATCTCACTTGCTTGTGGGGACTATCTCAATCGGCCCTTTCTCAAGGAGTTTGGTGAATCTTTTGCCCGAGAAACTGAAGAAAATACTCATTCTCTATATTGCCTAGTAGCCACTCCAAAACCCCTGGAATTGCCCTCAGGAGCACTCAGGAGCTGGCACAGCAGATGTAATTTGTACAGCCTGATGGAAAGCTCCTGTATGGCGGCACAATAGTGCCAAAATGCACATGTGAGCGATAAAACATGCATTCGGGCGTATTATATTATTTCACGCGTAGATATTAACTGCGCACGCACACTCAGAAGAAACAGCTCCCCGAGCGAGGAAAAAAATGAAGCGAGCAACGAATAATCTGTAGACCAGCGCGCAAAAAAAACAGGGGGGCAGATGCGCCCTCGAATTTGTGATTAATGAAAACAGTGGCTTGTGTAAAATGTAATCTATAGATTTCATCTCAGACTATACAAAGACTAATGTTGATGTTTAGCTACACAAACATATTTCTCAGAAACATACTTAGATGAAATTTTACACAAGCGTTCATCACAAATGCCCGAATTCAGCAAAGTGTTTCTTACCTGGAAGAATCTCTGCCCAGACACCGTTGTCTTCTTTACCTTCATTTCAGCAGACTTCCATGGCTGAGAGGAGGGTTGTCAATCAAATCTCGCTCTTCAGAAACGAACAGAGCCAGTACCGACCCTGGTTCCCTCCCCCAAGCAGAGACCCACGTAAGCAGAAATTAACTTCGCACGAGCAGAAACTAATTTCAAGAGAGCTGAGTGATTTTCGAGGGTGCGTCTGCCCCCCAGTGGCTGTTTAGAATTTTTTTCCTCGTTCGGGAGCAGTTTCATGCGAAACTTTGCTCGCTTTCTTCCTGACTCGCCCTGTCATCCTCTTAAGACCTGCCTCTTCGAGACAGTCTTTCCGGCGGCTTTACTTTGGGCCCAGCTTGTCTATTTTCACTAACCAATCCGGTCTCAGAAAGGACACAGCAAACTGCGGCTCACTTTGAAGGCATCAGGACCTGCATCTTCCCTTATGCACAACCGGACTCTTGTGGCGGCATAGAGCTCAATGCAAGTATCTGATTCGTTACCTAATGGATGGAGCATTTTAACATTAAGGATAAAGGTGATTTAAACTGATGGTTCATGCAAAAGTGGATAAGCCGATTGTAATTTTGCCATTCTTTATTCTTCCTCTTCTCTTCCCTCTCCTCTCTTACTGTTTTTATGTATTATGATTGTTTAATGTGTGTTTGTCATTTAGTTTAGTTTTTGTATATGTTCCCTGTATTGTAGTCAATAAACCCACATTTGTATTCGCTGGTAAATTTTATCTGTGTTTTATTGCTCAGTCACCAGCATCACTTGATTGTCACTTAAAACGGCCTTGATTTCGTTACTTGCTCTAAAGTAGCACTGTGTTACAGTAAGTGTTTTCAAGCTGGGATATTCTCATGTTACTTTGAGACTCGAAAGGTATGTGCCCAAAGTTTCCACCAGTTCCATTTGGGACCAGATGGTGAACATGCAAGCACTCCCCCCAGGAGAGGAACACCCAGCTTTGTCCATGTTGTATCCAGTGCGTGCGTTGCATTTATTTGGAATTCGTGAAGATTTTAAACACCTCTGAACACTCTATGTCTGCTATGGAGGTCAGCAGAAGGGGGAGGCCATCTTCAGCAGAGGTTAGCCCAATTAATGGAGGTCATTTGGTCTACTAATCACAGGACTTGTCATGCCTGCTGGGGATTCGGGCACACCCAACAATGTTGTGAGGTTTTACAACCTCCATGTGGACCCATTTGTGACCCATGTTGCCGACAATTGTGACCCAATTGTAACCGAATGGGTGTCCTGCTTGCACCTATGCCTTTCCCCTCCCTATAGTGATAGCATACACCAGTCCTCAGACATCTTGAGGGTCACTTTTAAACACCTATTTAATAGACATTCTCATACTCGTGTGTAAGGCCTTTAGGCTCAGTGATCCAAATGTGTGGATTCCCCTCTCTTTGGTAAACAAAATTGTATTATGTATTGTCCACAGACAGATTTCCCTCATACTTAATCCTGTGTCTTCCCCTCAGTAAAGTTCCAATACCTCTGCTATTGAGGTTAGGCACCGTCTCAGGTGATGGGGTCCTTCCTAATAGGTTTCCATATGTGTACTACCTGCCTGGTATGTCCATATGTTCATCTACCACATGGCACCTATCACTGATAGGATGTGGTCTCCGTACTGATCCACCCTTCTTAAAAGGGGGACACTGTCCCAGCTTCATGCTTAGCGGTTGGCCACCATTTGCAACCCTGTTGGTAGGTGCCTGCTCCCTATGGATTGAAAGGGAGTGCCTTAGGATCGAAGCAGGAAGGTTATGCTAAGGCGGAGTGCTCTCTACCAGGCACGCAGCAGCTAGCCCGTGTTCCTTCTGCCTAGCTCGTAGCACAGTTCAGCTCCGCGGGCGTTTCATATAGGGTTCCTAGTGTTGTCACTGACACAACGGCAAGTCACTGAAAGAAAGGGAATGTCTGAGTTACGTATGTTACCCTTGTTTTCTGATGGAGGTATTAAGACTTTGTGTCACAGCCCTCTACAGCTCTAAACTGAACGACTGGGTGAGTCAGGACATCACTTCTGGCTCCTCAACACAAATATGAGTGAATGATGCACATCAGTTTCCTTCTATACCCAGATACATTGGGCGGAGAATGGCATGCATAGTCCACTTGCCAATTTTCATTAGCCTTTTTTTTTAAAGATCAGAGGCAATTAAGGCTCTCAAGAGTGAACCCCTAATGTCTTAATTGAAACAACGTCTCGTTCCCTCCATCAGGGAACAAGGGTTAGATACATTACTGAAATGTTTCTACATTGCTTGGCAACTGTAAACAACTGTAGCCTTTGGCCTATAAACGGCTCTTACCAGTTATAAAATTAACAACACACAGTCTTGGGTGCCTTGCTCTTTTTATTCAATATCTATGCTGGTACAGATATATATCTGTGTTATTTTAATAATGAATTGCTTTCCATTTTAGCCCTGTCAATTAACTGTCACACTAACACAGCAAATTATTTAGGAAATATTTGACAGTTTTTAAGTGCAGATGTCTCACATTTTCCTCTTTCTGTCAGATCGGTGGCTGCAGCTGTCTGAATGTTCTCTGTGTGAGAGAGAATCGTTTGACACGCATCCCTCCTGAGCTCTCCCAGGCTGCAGAACTGCATGTTCTTGATGTTTCTGGAAACAGGTTTGTCAGAGCAAAGTGACTGAACAGGGGTCTGTAAAAGTAGATGTAAACTTTACGTGTAAGCTGCAATTTTATGTTTCAAACTGAGATGGCCATAGAAAGACAGAAAATCAGAAAGCATCAGAAAGCGTAGCCTTGTGTAATAAAACGTGACTATTTTCAAACTTTTCAAAAAGTATAATTTTTGCACGACAGAAGGATACAAGAAAGGAACATATAATTATGTTTAAAGCAATAGGTATAAATGTCTAGAAAAGCAGTCTCACAGCTAAAGACAGTGTTATTAAATATTTTATTATTTGAATTTTTTAAGTTTGCAAAACAAATAATGCATATTTTTATGTGGAAAAAATAATGTTCTTTGACAACAGTTTCACATTTTTGCTTTTAGGACCCTCTGGAATGCTTTGCTTCATAAGTGCATTGATATAATTTGGAGTTTAGTTTGTTAGAAATTTAAAGAATTTGATGTGCTATCTGTGAGTTTGTAATAGCCTTAAATGCCTTTGTTGAATGATTTTCTGTCTTGTGTTTCTCTGTAGGCTCCTGTACCTGCCAATGTCTCTGACTACTCTACGACTCAAAGCCCTGTGGCTGTCTGAGAACCAGTCTCAACCTCTGCTCACCTTCCAAACTGATGTGAACCCCGAGTCTGGTGAGAAGGTGCTTACCTGTGTACTACTGCCTCAGCAACCTTGTGAATCAGAAAACAAAGGTAATGTTTTAATATTACTCTTTATTTTGTCCAGTTATATTGAATAGGTTTGGGGGTACGATGTTTGCGCGGTTTGTGAAAACTTTAACATTGAGCTGAATTTTATGACGTCATAGCTCCGCACCAGAATGCTGTACAAATTTGGGGGTGGGCTCATATTGCTCATCTTAGCAAGCAGCAACAAATTGTGACATTACAACTTCATAGCCATGCCCTAGCAATGTGAACGGCACAAACCACATGGAATCTGATCTTTTAGATTCTGATTTGAGCCACTTCCGTATGTGGTTCCTAATCGCATACAAGTGTAATGTTTTACAGTTTGAACAGTCATATCAGAATTTGTGCGACTTTTACTTTAAAATCAATTCAGGGACAGTAAAGTGTTAGAGTTACTCAGCATTTGCAACTTGAAGTTAGATAACGTGCGATAACCCACCTCTGTTGTTAGGCAATACAACCCAACTCCTTCGCACTTTCTCAGGGAGATAGATCGCCTTAAGATTGTCTTGCCGTGACAGAGAGGCGTATCACAGATATAATTAAAAGCAGTCGTTGCCATCTTAAAATTGTGCATGAATGGTATGTCATACTTTCTGACTCATTTACAATGTTAAATGTGCTGTCGTCTCATGCTTTAGATAGTCAGCTTGTCACAAAACGAGTTGGACGTATTATGTAGTATTTCTGTGCTCGACACACTCCCCCAAGGTTGGTACTGGTTTCGGAAAGCTTTTTTCGAACATAAGAAATTGTTACGTAACAATTTTTGGGGTCCCTTATTGGATAATTCTCCCGGCAAAGGAACGCCTACGCGTAACCCAGCAAGAGAAAAAGCTTGACCGGTAAGCAAAGGCTGCGTGAGGTAACTTTTAGCTCCGCCCCCTCGTAACTCTTGTCATTCGCCCATGACACGCCCTCAGCACATCGTCTTTTTACGGAAATATTCGTCCCGCTCTGTCTGTCTTTTATAAATGTGATAAAACTAAATACTCTTCGAAAACAAAGTATGCAGTACTACTCTATAGGTATTAAAGATTCATATGAGATTGGCAGAACTGCGCGCGTTAGGGCCGCTTTAAAAAAAGTAAACATGAGGAGACTGACTAAATTGTGAATAAATAAATCATGTTRATATACAGAAATAAATTATTCGTTGATGCCTTTAGGTGGTGTAAAATAGTTATTTATTAACCTAAAAAAAACGAGAAAACAGGAATATATTGGACTAAATGGTAACTTATTACATTTAGTCAAGGTTTCATATAACATAACAAGGTTTCTGTCCTTAACATTAGTTAAAGCTAACACAAACTAACAATGAACAATATGTTTTTACAGCATTTATTATTTTTTGTTAATGTTAGCAAATGCAATTCTAGTTGTTCATGCTAATTTACTGTGTATTTTGCTTTGGCTTTTAAATATGTATTATGTTGACAATCTGAGATTAATACATGCTGTATGATACATATTGTTCATTGTTATTTCATGTTTATTAAAGTTAATAACAAATGTTAACAAATAGAATCTTATTGGAAAGTGTTACTGGCTACAGAAACACAGAAGTCCTTACTGGCTAATCCTACTGGCTAATATAAGAGATTTGTGGAGGTAAAGTGACTGCAGGGCATGGTGGGAGTGCTTATTTTTTGTGAAATATTCCCTGTCACTAATTTAAACAGAAGATGAGCATCTCATGAAACCCTAGTATTTATCTTTCAGATTTTGTTGCTCCCTCGACTTTTACTGCAATAAAAGCTGCAAAATCTTTTGCCTCTCTGTTGCCATTACTGTTTGAAAAATAAAATTGCAGGTTACTGGCAAATATTTTCTTAATGTGGATGAAAGGTTTGAATTCTAAACCGCTGTTGTAAAAACAAGCTACCACCAAACAAATAAATAAATAAACTACCACTAAAACTAAAAGCTCCACCATCTACTGTACCCTGACATGCAACGTAGTAGCCAGATGTTCTTCAGTGTTTTGAGCACCGAGTTGTTATGTACTTGCTCAGTAACAGTTTTTGTTAATGTTAAATAAAAAAATACAGATTGCAGCTTTAAGCATCACATTTACATCAAATATTAATATCACAATTTTATCTTTAGATAGTTTAGAATCATGACAAAAAAAAGTTTTCATTGTGGTATAGCTCATTTTATGCAAAGTGTGAATAGTTATTTTGTCAGAAGGTAATAAATTAAACTTTCCTGCTTTTAAAAAAACAATAAAAAACAAGTAATCTGGATTGGAGTAATACCAGAAATGCAAAAACATTATTGAATGTTGAAGTGATTGTGCTCTGGTTCAGACAACCTGGCCCGCTGTGGAGCTTTGGAGAGTCTGGTGGAGAGTGCCATGATGGATGACACCTGGGATGACAAAGCTACAAACAGAATGAGCACCATCCGCTTTGTGGAGAATGATGATGATGATGATGACGACGAGGTGAGGAGGAAAGAGGCTATGACATGATTATTTAAGAAATTTAAGATTTTTTAAGAACTTGATCTAAATCTGATCTACTAAATCAAAGCTGGAATTTGGTATACTTCTAAAGATGGTAAACTTAGAAATGGAATTACAGATTTAAATTAGTATTCTTCTTGAACACTAGCTTTAACAAGTAGCACATCAATGTTTTGATTCAGACTGTAAACCGAAAACTAAAGTTGATTGGGTTTAAATGATAAAATGATAAGTCTTCCTGGTATTTACATATGGTATTTGCATACAGAACATACATACAATATACTCAAAAAATATTAAGAATAGTATGGTCTCCTACCATTTTAAATGGTATTTTTAATTCTGGTTGTGACGTAAAGAATTGACTTTCTGGCGCAAATGAATGTGTCCGTTTGTCTTTCTTAGAAAACACTGTTACGACGGGCAACCCCTCATCCCAGTGAGCTAAAGAACATGAAGAAAGTGGCTGAAAGCATATGCAAGGACATGAATGCTGCCAAAGGCCTGGATTCCAACAAAAATGAGGTCAATAATGCTGTGGACAGAGTGACTACATCTGTGTGACTGCTTTAACACCGAAGTGTCTTTTACCCAATTTCTTTCCCCCCAAAGCCCACCCGCAGAGCCATTCCTCACTGCCCCATTTTCTCTCAGAGGCTGACCTTTTGATGTCCTAGAACCACCAGAGCCCTTTTTCCAGCCCTGCTAACTTCATCCGCTCTTGTCCTGTGTCAGGGACAAGCCCCCCAACCAGGTGCCTTCTATTGTAAAGACCTCCACAGCAATAATCTGCAAAGGAATGCACATTTTTACTTGGAAAACTCCTAAAATCCAGTGCTTTTTTGTTTTTCTTTCACACAAAGTAGGTAGTTGCACTACAAGTCTTAGCATAAATGTCAGACTTATATATATATATGGTGATCTTTTATTTTTGAAACACTGGGTGCATTTCTTTGTTGGTGATGCATGGTGCACAGACCTTTTTCTGAACCTACTGATTTTAAAAATTATTGTATTGTTGCTTGTAAATATTGATACTTTTATACATGCGGAAGCTCAGGTGGTGTATATTTAAAAAAACAAAAATTATGTGTAGACAGTTTCTTAATCAGTAAACATTCTTATTTCCTTTGCTGGGACTTTATTAAACAGCAGTTAAACAAAGTGGCAGATTTTTGTATGATATACACAACAAATGCTTGTCTGAATATAAGGGGGCAGCTTTGAATTTGTTATGAGGTCTCTCTTTTTAATCAATCCAGTTTTTATTGTGTGAAAACATGTTTTATACTAAAAGTAAATAAGGGGTTAACGTGACCTGAAACATTCCAGCACTGATAGCTAACAGGGCTATGGCTGTCCGACAGACCAGCACTATGCTTTACCACTTGAATACTCTGATAGTCTCAGCGGCAGTTTTAAATGCGTTTCCAGCTTTGTAAAAACCAGTATAATTAAACTCTTGTCATGTAAAGTAATAGAAGTTATCTGTAATTTTGGTTTGGGTGAGCAGTTTATTTCCCTCAAAGTACCACAATGCCCTTTTACAAACTTTATAAGCTTACTTTATAAAATGTTATTTTTTTTGTGGTACACAGCAGATTCCATTTGACATTGTGCGTTCCAATTTGTATTCTAAAACAATGATTTAAAAAAAAAAAAACAGGCCCATGCAGGCACTCTTCTGGGCCAGTCATTTTATGACTGTAACCACTGACTTAATAAAATGACTTTATGAAACAAAGTTTGATTCATTGCTTAAATATACAATACACTGAGAGAGTTTTTAGACCCCCTTCACTTTTTGGCTGTAGCTTGATACTACAATCATTTAAATGTGTTTTTTTTCTCTTAAAATCTACATTCAGTACCCAATAATGATGACGTGAAATCTGCATATTTACTAAACATTAAGTATTTAAACTTGATAAATGTTTATGTATTTAATGTATATAATTATTCATATAAGTATTCAGACCATTTACTCACTTAGTTTAAGCATCATTGGCAGCAATTAGAGCATTTTTGTGTATGACACAACAAGCTTTCCATACCTGTATTGGGGATTTTCTGCCATTCTTTGCAAATCCCTTCAAGCTCGGTCAGGTTAGATGGGCACCTTAAGTGGATAGCCCCTTTTAGGACTCTCCAGAGGTGTTCAATTGGTTCAATTGGCTGGGCCAGTCTAGGACATTCACAAAGTTGTTTTCTTGCTTTTTAGAATTACAGAGGCCCCTGTGCAGCAAAAGTTTTTGTAGCCTATCTTTGAGCTCTGCAGGCAGTTCCTCTGACCTCATGGCTTGTTTTTTACTCTGATATGCATCGTTAGCCTTAAGGGATTTTACAGAGATGTGTGTGCCTTTTCAAATCATGTACAATAAATTAAATTTACCAGAGGTGGACTCCAATCAAGGTGTAGAAACATCTCCGCAATGATCAAGGTAAATGGGAGGCATTTAAATTTCAGCTGTTGTTGCAAAGGGTCTAAATACTAATAGTCAATGATCTTTCCGCTTTTTTTTATAAATTTACAGACATTTTCTGTTTTCGCTTTGGCCTTATGGGGTACTTAACCAAAAATTAACAATATAAAAAATAATTTAAATGATTGTAGTACCAGGCTGTAACATAACAAAATTAAAAAATGTGAAGGGGGTCTGAATACTTTCTGAATGCACTGTATAATCCCATGAACTCTTTAGATATTATCCAGATGTCTTGCTACTGCTTTTGTTTTTTGCTAATAATGTTAAAGCTTTTTCAGGTTAAGCATCATGTTTTTATGTCTAATTAAAGTGAAAATGTGTCAGTTTAAAAAGGGTGTTTGAAGCATACAATTACATATAATATGTATGGTTTTGTTTTGCTTTACAATGAATATCAAACTTTGATGCACTGATTGTCCACCCTTACATGCTTTTATCACCCTTGTTTTCAGCAATAGGTTTGTCTTATATGTTTGTCAGTACTCAATCTTTGGGATTTTTTTAAACATAAAACAGTTTGTTTTTTTATGTACCTGTAGAAATTGGCATAATTTATATCTTTATATTTGCTGTGATGTGTGCGTATATTTCAAATATCATTAAAATGACTAACTAAAGGCGCAGGCCTATAGCCAGCCAATTATCTTGCATATCCGTGTGACTCAAAGTAATTGGCTTTTTACGCTATTTCTAGCCAATTGACGCTTACATTTAAATAGTCTTATTGCCATGCTGTAAGCAGTGTGCTATTAGAGCTCTAACTGTCACCCTCCTCCATCCCCAGCTTCACCTGTCTACATCTGTTGATATTGTGCATCCATAAATTTGTCATGATTAACTAATCTTTTATGGTCATTATGAGATCAACCACTAATGCCTCATATTGTTTAATGTTAAATGCTGAGATAAATAATGATTTTGTTCACAGAATTACTGATGTAAGCCTTTAAAACTATAAAGGGTGAATATAGAGATGGAAATTTGTTTTTGGTCATCAAGGTGATAAATTGGATTCTGGACAAGTTAGAATGAAAAATAAATCAATGTGCCACCCTAGGCTGTGTTACAAGTCTTTTACCATAGTTAAAGGATGTTTCTGGGTACAATGTAATGCAGACAGCAATAGATTAAGGACACCAATGTTAAATGAGTTACTACATTTAAGTTGTAATTTATTGGGGAGCAAATGGATGCGTTTATAGACATACAACAAATTTCAACAAACAAGACAAATTACTTAAATGTTTAGATAAATGTTTAATTTGCATTGCAATGCATCGTAGTACTTAATTACTCATAAAAGTTTTAAATGTAGACATAACAGACATAATCTGCTTAAAACACAAACAGCTTTATTAAAGACATTGAGACATTGTAACAAGTTGAAAAAAGTGAAATTTAGTAACTTGTAAAATCTTGTTTAGCTGCCTCTTCAGTGTTCATTGCGTAAACTGCTAATACTAGTCTTAAGCTACTCATCAAGTTGTTTTTCTTCAATACTGGTGATAATGTTTTAAGTCAGTTTCATAGAAAGGTGAACTGGTGTCATTTGAATCTGAAAAGTCTGATTATCAGGTGTAGTAACCCCTACCCAAAATGTGACTTCTGCTTTTAACCCATCACCAGTGAGGAGTTAACACACTTCAAATCATTAACATACACACAGTGGAAGCAGTGGGCAACACTGCTGCACCCAGGGAGCAATTGGAGGTTAGGTGGCAGTACCAGTAGTCTACAACTGCCACCAGAGGTGTTAATTGCTTGTTGGTTAGACTAATTGTTAAGCCACAGTCTTAACTTTGCAGCTGTGTTTATGCAGCTGGCTACAGGTCTTGCCACAGCATCGCAATTGGGTCACTGGTTACTGGTGTGGGAAAATAAAATTGAGAAAATTTTTCACTTTAAGGTCACCAGATTCTCCTTCTCCCCCCACCTTAATATTAAATACTAAAGTGATATACATTGCATTGGGCATTCAAGATGAAAACAGCAACATCTTGGTACCTTTGACACTTCCTGTGAACTGTTGGCCATTTGCTTATGATTCAATCAAAGCCCTAAAACAAAGAATGGGACTAAGGTTTGAACCTATATGATGAAGTTGTCAAAAGGAAACAAGTGAATACCAAGCCTTTTGGGTGTGAACCCTTCTTTGTCTCCATGATAATGAAGTGGTCTGAAGGAAACTATTATGCTGAATGGATCAACAGTTGGTGGGACTCCAGGGTCTAGGTGATTAATTCCCTCTGTGCTTTGTTGTCACCTGAGTGCTTTGTTTCTATTTGAAGGGACTGCCCCTCAAAATGGCTACAAATGTATGTTAACGTTAAGTCAGACTTGATGACTGCTGCACCCAAGCAGTATGCTCTGACGTGTAGACTTATGTTTGTCATCTACAATAAAGACTACTGCTGAAGAGAATCCAAGTCTCCTGATCTTCACTGGAAAAAGAACACTAAAATAGTGCAGTTTACGACTGTCATTGGTCTGTTATATTAGGTATTAACAGCTAATGTCAGCAGTCTCACAATAATTCTCTTCTAAAATGTCCTAATATACTCCTGAATGTTTCTCTTAATGATTACAAGGCATCCAGGCAGCCCCAAACCATTATGGTCCACCATACTTCACAGCTGGTATGAGATTTTGGTGGTAGCATTAAAATTTATAGGGAAACAATCTACAAAAAAGTATTTGATTCATATATACAGGCACTTTCAAGCACTCATAGGGAGTTAATCATTTAAAGCTGCAATCCATAACTTTTTTGTTTAAAAATCAGTTATTGAGCAAGTAGGGGAGAGTGGGGACGGTTGCAACACTTTTTGTATTTCCTTCAGTTTCTCAGAGACAGTTTTTTGTGGAAAGTCAAAATTTTAATACATTAAACCCATATCTGTCAGATACCCACCAACATTGCTGTAACATGCATACGTATGATAATATATGTACAATTTAAATTTTAAACAGACAAAGTCAAGCGTTGCAACTGACCCCTAGCAGGGGACATGTAAGGTAGTGTATGCATGTGAGAGAGAGGTTAAGAGAGAAAGAAATTAGTCCACTCGCTCAGTTGTCAGACTCGCAGTTGTGGCAAGTATAATTTGCTCCCCCATCCAGTGCATTACCAGCACTGAACCAAACCTCTCCTGGTCTCAAGTAACTCTCCAAACAAACAATGCAGAAGTCCTCTTCTTTGACAAGCTTTAATGCATCAATGTTGTGATAAGGGACTGTTGCAACTGTCCCCAGACTGTCAACCAGGATGAAACTTGCTATTCTAGCTAGATACAATAGCTTTAACACTTGATGGCTATGCTTATTAGGAGCTAAGAAAACACTGATTTAAATTATATGAATGAATAATGCTTCACAAAAACAGTTTAGACAGTATGAAAAATATTGTGAACATTAAAAAAAACTTTTTTACCTCAAAGTTAGTTTTTACCTGAAGGAATGGTCACATATGGCTGATTTCTTTTAGATAAGGGGAGTGGTTAACTAAACATGTGCAGTATTAGTATCATCACTCTAGCACTTTCCTGTTTGGAGGAATAAGTCATGTTGCAACCGTCCCCACTCTTCCCTACATGACAGCTCAGTGTTTTTCTTACCTTACTCCAATCTGAAATGGTAAGTGTATGAAAATGATTCATAATTTGTGATTCATAATTGGATCCAATTTTGTGAAATGGCTGCCTATAAAAAGAAAGATTAAGACTCATCAACTTTTTATTGCTATCTGAGTACTATACGTTTTAAACATATAGAGGTAGAAAGACAAAAGTTAAGTATTGCAGCGTTAAGTTTCAGAGATTTAATCAAAAAAGGGAAATTTGATGCAGTACAATTCAAATGTTTTAGCTCTGTTGACATTTGTTGTGATATTAAAAAGCACTTTTTAATACTTTTTAAAAAAGTATTTTGTTTGCCAAGCTTGTGCTTTATGAAATATTTATCAGTGCTAGATGTATATTTCCTGATCCAGTTAAATTATTTTTATAGAATGTAATTTAACTTAATTTTAAGCCACGGAGGATTGATAGACTAAGATAATACATACTAGGTGGATAGTACATCTGCAAATAAAATATTGATATAATTATAGTCTGAACTTTCTTATTAATAGTTTTGCTGTCATAAATGTGGTGCTCTTACACAGGCATAAATATACTACAAAACAGCTATAACAATATAAAACTGAATAACTTGAATTTTGATTGGATGAGATGCGTGCATATTTGAAAAGAAATTAAAGAAATTAAATTAATCTTAATCACCTCACATCTCATATCCGTTATACCTACATATCACTGGCCTACACATAAAGAGCACAGCTGAATTGCATAATTTCAGCTGCTTAAAATTCTTACCTTCACCAAGTCACATGAATCCTCTTCTGCATGATCTCAGCCTGTATGTAACCATATATTTAACATTTAAGGCACCACATTTAATCCCTTAAATCTTTATAGCTTAGTCTTTTGTTGTATGTGTGTATATATTTGTGTGCTTATATAACATGTATTAATGTTATAATTATTTAAATATGGACCAGAGAATATGATTTTTGATCTCCAAGATAATTTAAGTAAGAGATAATGTACAACCAGCCGGTTGTTATCGCAAACCCCTGACAGGGTAATCAGGACCCTGACACAAAAGAGCCCCTGCTTATTACCCAGATACTTACCACATGAGTAAATTATTGGACACGAAATGTTGATTTGAAGTATTTTACTAGCTCATTTGAGCATTAATCACCACAAGACTTTATTAACTACACTAAACAAATACTACTCTAACATACACAAACACACAAGACACATATAGTTTAGCACTGAAAGGGGTTAAGGCAGAGTACAGATTAAAGTATAAAGTTATTGGAAAGCCACCAGATCAACAGCCTGAATTAACCATCAATTTCTAAATTTCAATGCAACTCAAAGGACAGTTAATGGTAGGTAAGACTCTAGTCACTAAAACCAAGTGTGATACTTGCATATCTTGCCCATTAAAGGAAAGTGTCCTGGTACTGATGAGAGAGAGAACCAGTTTGACACAAGCTTAGAGGTCTGCTAAGAACTTCTAGCTCACCATTCTTATTCTGTTGAGAATCCTTAAAGGACTGTAGAAGATGGCCTGAGGAAAAGGCCGGGAAGAGTGAAGTGGAGATAAAGAGTGAGCCGAGAGAGCTATGTTCTTGGACACTGGTCTTTAAACTGTAAAGATGTCATGCTCTGAAGAGATGTGTGATCCAATCAGAGGTTATCCTCTCAGAGGGAACGTTAACCCTCCATCTTTCAACATGCTCTTCATATGGAATTTGATCGGATATTGAGGGGGAAACCTCTTAGGAGTTTTATAATCTTAATACAACCAAAGTAATCAAAATGTTATAGACACTAATGTTCAGAAATGAAAAATGCAACTCATAGATATTAAACACAGATACATGTGACCTTGATTAACAGAGTAACTAAAACATTCATTTAAATGTGCACAGATTAACATATATAAACATCAAAAACATGTAGCCCCAGGGACATTTGGATCCATGTGTTTATACATTTCTATTATGCAATCTTAAGTAAATAAAATGGTTTCTTTGTGTGTTCGCAAGGGAAATTAAGTGAGAGTCTCTCTACATTCCTCTAAGACTGTAAAACAGTCTTATCTATGCATTGCTATGGTCACCGAAGGCCTGGTGTGTTAATTGCAGTTTGAAAGTGACATGAGGAGTGAATACAAACTTCAAGTCATGAACACACACACACCCAGAGCAGTGGGCAGCTATCACTGCAGCGCCTGGGGAGCAATCAGGGGTTAGGTGCCTTGCTCAAAGGCACTTCAGTTGCTACCTGCTGGCACTGGAATCGAACGAGCAACCTACTGATTACAAGCCCAACTCACTGACCAGTAGGCCACAACTGCCCCCAGTTCTTGGCTCCTTAGGCACATCAACTACCTGGAACTGTTGGCAGTTCTGCTTGCCCTGTGGAGGCTATGGCCTGTGCTCCAAGGCAAGCACATGTTAATCGGGATGGAAACAAACACGGCAACAGTGACATATATACATCGCCAGGGTAATACTTGCTCACCTTCTCCTATGGAGTCAGCAAAGGCTAAAATCTCTGTAAACCACTTATATCCCAGGCAACCTCAATTGATGCTCTGTGGAGAGTGGCAACTCCACCAACAAAGTCAGGGAGGAACAGGAGCAAGTCCTGATGGTGGTCCTTTCAGGCCCAATCAGACAATCATCAGTTCCCAGAGCTGATGTTCCATTGAACAGTTCCTCCCTAGTGGATTCCCCTAAGGAAGGACCTTTATTCTCAGGGGCAGTGCATGATCTGGCACCCTAGGCCACACCTCTGGAACCTCTATGTCTGGTCTCTGGATGGGACATGGAAGACCTAGATAAACACTATCACTCAGGCTAAAGCCCCCTCTACCAGGCAGCTCTATAGCCAGAACTTGTTTTTTTTTTCATAAATTGGTGTTCTTCTTGGGGGAAGATGCCCTATTAGATCTTTGCCTGTCTTCCTACAGGACAGGTTTGAGAAAAGGCTGTCTCCCTCCACTCTGAGGGCTTATGTGGCCACTATAGCAGCACATTATATTACACTAGATAGCAAATCCTTAGAAAGACATGATCTGATAAACAGATCCATAAGAGGTGCTAGGAGGTTGAACCATCAGAGGACTCAACTAATACCCTTTAGAGATCTTTCCTTGGTCCTTGGGAGTTCCCCCTTTGAGTAATTTGAGTCAGTTGAGCTTAGTGCACTCTCTCAGAAGACTGCCCTCCTGACCATGCTCATTTATATCAAGAAGGTAGGAATTTGCAGGCACTTTCTGTGTCCAATAAGTGCCTCCAGTTCATACCACGATTTTCTCACATTATTCTGAGGCCTCATCCGAGGTTCCCATGACTCACTTCAGGGACCTATTGGTGAACCCACAGGCCCTCCCACAGTCAGAGGAGGACCCAGACCTATCCCTGCTGTGTCCAGTATGCACTTTTTGTATTTACGTGGACTGCACAGAGGAGTTTGGAAGGTCTGAGAAGCTCTTTGTCTGCTTTGTAGGCCAGCAGAAGTGGAAGACTCTCATTTTCATTGACCTTTTATATAAAAAGCAGAGCGATAGTCTCCCAAGGTCGAATAAGTAGACAAGCAAAGGTAACTATAATAACAGTATGTTTCTTACACACTTTTCTAAATGCTCGGACGATACAAAAACAAAACACAAGTAGTCGCAAAATTATTAAGTGTTTGGCTTCTAAATGTTCCAAATGGTTTTATGTTCCTGGCAGTCAATAATACACAAAATCACATAAAAAGTGTATAGTTTGACTGAATGCATGATATAGAACACATCCTCCCATTTAAAAGTTTTTTTTTGCTTTCTAAATGTGCACAATTATATGGTTTATTTTATAGTTTTAAATATGCACCGTTTTTTTGCATTTAGCATTTTTCCCCCTGTTTGTTCGCAACCAAACAAGAAGAAATGAATGCGTTGACCGATCATTTGAGAACGACTGGTTTAGGGACTTCCGGTGACGTCATGACTGAATAGCCATCAGAGAACGTGGTCTCCTGGTTAAGGAGTCAATTGTGGTCTACTGGTTAAGGAGTCGGGCTTGTTATCAGTAGATTGTTGGTTCCATTCCAGCGCCGGCAGGTAGCAACAGAAGTGCCATTGAGCAAGGCACTTGGTTCCTAAAGATGAGCTCGTTGTGCAGGCATGACAAATCGAGGACAAAACACGATGGTTCGAGAGAGAGAAACGAAAGAAAAAGATCTCCGATTCCTATCCAGACGCGAGCTAAGAGTTAGCGGAGTTAGCGGAACTGTTTGGTAAACTAAAACAAATGCATAAGGAAAATCAGCAGGGTCACATCAGAACATAAGAGTCGCTGACCAGCCTGGAAACATTGGTAGACAAACTGAAAGGCCAGATAACAAAGCTGGAAACACGTATCATAGAGGCCAAAGAGCGAATTGGCAACACTGCAGACTCCGCTATGCGACACGGGAGGGCGATTCAATACCTTCTACGGCGTGAGGTGGAATTAGCTGCAAGGTGCGACAACCTGTAAAACAGGCTGAGACGTAATAACCTGAGAATTTATCAAGTGCCTAAAAACAGCGAGGAAGGGCAAAATTCTATTGAGTTAGTGAAAGAGTTAATCACTTCAACTCTAAACCCTCTCCCTGACATAGAAATAAACATTGAAAGGGCTCACAGAGCTCTGGCTTCCAAGCCAAAAGAAACTGAACCACTCAGATCAATAGTGGTTAAGTTTACGAATTTTGTAGTGAATAAAGCGATCTTACGCCAGGCCTGGGTGCAGAAACAAGTCATGTACAACAACAGATGAATTTATTTAGACAATTCTCGACTATTCTCCCAACCTGCAGAGAAGAAGGGCCCAGGTGATCAGACAACTCAAGAAGAAAAACATCACAGCACAGAGCTTCTATTTTGCGCAGTTGAAGATCAGCCTGGACGCCGCTGATAAAACCTTTTCAACTCTGGCGGAGGCTTTGCCAACACTACAGGAGCTCAATATCAAGGTCCAGATGGGAGAATGCGACTCACTGGAGATAAAGCTGTCAAAATCCCTTTGGCAGACGTGGAGAGGAGGTCGCCGTCGGACCATTTAACAGACGCTGTCGGATGCTGATGTTAAAGCTCTTTTTCCTGAACAGATGACAAAATTACCTCACGTCCATGAACAAATTCAGGCAAGATTAATAATAATTCTCCCCTCCCTTCAGTTTTATTATAACACAAGGTAAGAATATACGTTTGTAATTGGGAGGGTTACAAAAGAGCCTATACTTTTTGATAAACATTTACACTGTGACACCGTGATGCTTTAAGGATATATTTAATTGGGTATAAGGAGTGTTTATTGTATGTGACAAGCCCACTACAATATAAAGTTTTCAGTTTCATTAAACTATGGAAAGTTTAACTTGTGTTAGTTACAACGTGAAGGAATAGGTGGTCCTGTAAAGAGAAAAAAAAATGAAATCTGCTTAAGACATTTAAGTGTGGCGTTGCCATGTTACAAGAAACTCATCTTTTAGAAACTGAACATTTAAAGTTGAAGAGAGAATGGGTGGATCAGGTTTTTAGTGCATCCCATAAAAGGGGGGCTGCCATTCTTATTAGTAAATCTGTCTATTTTTCCCATGAGAAATTGAAAAGGATAAAGATGGCATTTATGTCATGGTTGTGGGAACACTCAGGGGTGTCACAATAACTTTTTTAAACCTATATGCACCGAATGAGGATTGTTCATATTTTTTTAAGAAAATCCAAAAACTTTTTGAGAGGGAATTTTGGTGATAGGTAGAGACTTCAATTGTGTCATTTGGGATGTTACTTTTAAAAGATGGGCTCAAAAGGGTCTCTTCGTGATTGATCAATTATTTAAAGAAAGTACATTGTACTCATTGTACTTGTTATTATCCAGTGATTTCTTTAGGTATCTACAAATAAGAAACTATATTACAAATCATAAGGAAAGGGAAATAATTAATAAAGTCCCAACTAATGTGGAACAGTACTTCATTGATATTAAAAAGAAACACCCACTACATAAAAAACACCTGTCGCATATACTGTATATAGCACACTACTGCTTGATTTACCTGATAACACACACCATCTAAAGACAAAATGGGAGATTGAATTAAAATAATGTATAGAAGATGAGTATTGGGAAAAAATATGTACAGGTTGTCACAAGGGCATTAATAGTCACAGTTGGAAAGAGTTTAATTGGAAAACAAAAATTGATGATATTAAAATTTGTGGATAATCCGGAAGCAGAGAAATGTTGGAGGGGGTGTGGGAAGACAGGAAACCGCACACATATATTTTGGTACTGCCCGAAAATAATTACATTTTGGCAAGGTGTTAAGTATGAGATCATGAAGATTTTGAATTTAGATTTGCCTTTTACTTACCTGTATTTTTTGCTTGAAGGGATACCCAAGGATTTTTGTCATTAAAATGAGAGATATATCATACATGTACTTTTACTGACTGCACGAATAAATGATAACGGTGGCTCCCGCACCGCCTCCTCCGCACCACCAGGGGGAACCGTCTCCAGAATATGAACGTATCTCCAGTTCACTACAATTCCCCTCATGCCGTTCACCTGGGACTGACCACACCCCAAGCACACACCTGTACCTCATTACCCTCAGCTACATAAACCACACTCGCACGAAGACACGTTGTAAAGTTTTGAATTGCCCCGGTTGTCATATCTAAGCTTTTACTTACCCTGTTGGATTATTTGTTATTACCTTGGATTGTATATTGGATTTTTGGATTGTTTGCTGCCTGCCCTGACCTCGGACTGTTACCTGGATTACGCCTACTGTTTGCTGCTTGCCTCAACCTCTGAACTGTCTCTCGTTTTGCCTTTGCCTTGCCCTTGTCTTTCCTGTTTACCTGTATTGAACCCTGAAAATGCATCACAATGTCTCAGAGTCCTCGTTACAGAAGACTTCGCCACAACAAGATCCAGCGGCGATGCTTCAATTGTCAGCGGAGCTATCTTTACAAGCATCTCAACTCGCTACCCACCAGATCCAACTCAACAGACTCTCGGCGCTGACAGAGGAACTAGTACAGGAACGCTACAGAAAGTAAAGCTCACCCCTCCAGAGGCAGCAACTGCTTCACCGACGCTCACCAGTCCAGCCCCGTTACCATCAGCCCCAAGCCCACGCCTGGCCTTCCCAGACAAGTTTGATGGCAATCCAGCCAAGTGTAAAGGTTTTTTGCTCCAGTGTTCCATATTTGTAAATCAGCAACCCTTTTTGTATCCTACAGACTCCAGCATTTTTGATCGCATTTGTGTGCTCATTGCTCACTGGGAGAGCTCTGGACTGAGCAACAGCGGTGTGGCGAGCGGATGGATCAATCTTCCCCACTATTGGGGTGTTCCTTCAACATTTTGAGATGTCTTTGAGCACCCCGCCAAGGGCAAAAGTGCAGGGGAACAACTACTATCCCTCACACAGGGAGAAGAGACCGCAGCTGATTATGCCCTCACATTCCGCATGCTCATAGCACAAACAGACTGGGTTGAGAACACATTGAAGCTGCTATTTCGCAAGGGTCTGCATCATGCAAGGGTCAATCTGTGACTATTAATGCCCTCATAGATTCTGGAGCAGTGGGTAATTTCATCTCACAGCAATTTGCCCACCAACAGGGATTAACATTGGCTCCTTGCTCTTCCCTCTTAACAGTGTAGGCTGTAGATGGATTTCATCTGAGCAGGGAAGATCCTTAGCACAACCGAGGAGATTTCTACACTACACTGAGCACTACACTCAGAACTCATTCCATTCTATGTCATTCACTCACTCTCTCATGATCTTATTTTAGGACTACCATGGCTATGACTACACAACCCACTCATCTTCTGGAGAGAAGGAGAGATCCTTCGGTGGGATCAATCCTGTCATACCCGCTGTCTAGCCCAAGTCATTCATCTCTCAACTAAGCTCCCTCCACAGGTCAAAGCTAAATCACCCTGTACAAGTTTACCTCCCGAATATAAAGATTTGGCTGAGGCATTTAGTAAAAATAAGGCAGCACAACTTTCCATTCATCGCTCGGTCGATTGTGCCATTGACTTACTCCCTGGCACCACTCATTCCAAGGAGAGAATCTTCCTCCTCTCAGCCCGAATCAGATGCCATGAAGGCCTATATCCAAGAGGAACTGGCTGAAGGGTTCATCCGACCCTCTAACTCCCCTGCATCAGCCGGTTTCTTCTTTGTTAAAAAGAAAGATGTGCTTTCTTTTCCCGAAAGTTATCTCCAGCAGAGCGGAATTACGATAATACCTATGTGCTGCCAAACGATTCAATCCCCGACAGGCCAGGTGGGCTCTCTTCTTCACACGATTCTGTTTTTCTGTTACCTACAGACCTGGGTCCAAGAATACCAAGGCAGATGCTCTGTCTCGCCAGACCAATGAAACAGACTCTCCTTCTCAGCCTGAAAACATTATCCCCGAGAAATTACTAGTAGCCCCAGTCCAATGACCAAATCACTGCACTGAACAACCAAAACCCTCCACCCACAGAATGCCCCGCCAACTTAACATTTCTCCCTGAAACCATCAGAGATCATCTATTCAAACAAGTCCACAAACATCCCAGTTCAGGGCATCCAGGTATAACAGCCACAATTCAACTCCTCCGAAATACATTTTGGTGGCCCAGCCTAATTTCAGACACCATAAAATTCGACACCAAAAAAACAACTCCCAGCAGGTCCACTCCAGCCACTACCTATCCCACAACGCCCTTGGTCCCACATAGCCCTGGACTTCATAACAGATCTACCCAACTAATCAGGTCGCACCACCATCTTAACCATAATTGGTCGCTTTTCCAAGGCCTGTCGACTTATTCCCCTTCCCAAGTTACCTACCTCATTTGAAACAGCCGAGATCCTATGCAACTATGTGTTTTGCTTTTATGGGTTGCCTGAGGACATAGTGTCAGATAAAGGCCCTCAATTCACTTCCCGAGTATGGTCCACTTTCTTAAAAAATCTAAACGTCAATATCAGCCTAACCTCCGGGTATCACCCGCAATCCAATGGTCAAACCTAGAGATTGAATCAAGAAGTTTCCAGATTTCTATGTTCCTATTGTCAAGAACATCAAACCGACTGGAGTAAATACTTGATGTGGGCCGAGTATGCTCAGGATTCCTTGGTCAACCCGCCACAGGTTAACCCCATTCAAATGTATCCTGGGATATCAACCACCATTGTTCTCCTGGTTTGGCAAGCCTATTGATCTTCTCTCCGTGACAGAATGGTTGCATCACAGTCAGGAGGTCTGGGACCGGGCTCATAATTTGCTGCATGCAGTTTGACGACAAACTCAACAAGCCAACCTACACCTCCGACTCCCCAGCAAGAAACTCAGTCCCAGGTATGTCAGCCCATTCAGAATCTCTAGACAAGTCACACCTGTATCATTCCGTTTAGATCTCCCTGCTAACTACCGTATCTCGCCCACATTTCACATGTCACTTCTCAAACCTGCTGGTGGTCCGAAAGGAGAGCCGGAGGAGACTTCCCCCATTATGGTTGATGGTGAGGAGGCTTATCGGGTACACAAGCTACTTAATTCCAGGCATTGGGTTGGAACTCTCCAATACCTAGTCGATTGGGGGGGGGGACGGCCCGGAGGAACGGTCCTGGGTCAACGCAGGAAATATTCTGGACCCCACGCTCTCCACGTGGTAGACCCCAACATCGCAGACCTCCTCGCGTCAGGAGCCGCTCGCGGGGGGGCTCTGTTACGTTTCCAGAATATTAACGTATCTCCAGTTCACTACAATTCCCCTCATGCCATTCATCTGGGCCTGACCACACCCCAAACACACACCTGCACCTCATTACCCTCAGTTACATAGACCTCACTCACACACAGACATGTTGCAAGGACTTAGGGGCTTGCAGGTTCAAGAAGATGGCGGCGCCCATTGACGGGCGAATAGGAGGTTGCAGGAAATTGCTGGATCAACACAATCGGGGAGGAGTACGCAAATTTGGAGGAAGGCATGAACTGGTTAGTGAATGGGTCAGGAGAGAAGGACCTTGGTATGAGGAAGATGACATGAATAGTAAAGAATGTATGGCGGTAGGGGGGGGAAAGAGTGGGATATAGGAAGAAGTCAGGAAGGAGCAGATAAAAAAAGGGGTTTGGAAGAAAGTAGTTGTGAGGAAAATGAGCGGATGATTCAGAGAAAATTGAACAGGGAAGAATTTAAAATAATACTTGTAATGAGGAAAGAGGAGGAACACATAGGTGTAAGTCCGATTGCTCTCACTAAAGAATTAAAGAAGTTGGGAGAAATAGAAATGGCAAAAATCCTTTATGATGGGAATATACTAATTAAGTGTAAGACAGAGGAACAAAGGAATAAAGCGTTACTAATTGGAAGTGTATGCAAAAAGACAGTAGCGGATAAAAAAGTAATCCAAAGAAAAACAGGGACACAGGGAGTAATATGGGGTATTCCAGTTGAAGAGGATTTGGACAACATTAGAATATTTTAGGAGGAAAAGTGACAAATGTGAGGAGATTAAATAAAACAGTAAATGGAAAACGAATTGCCAGTTTGTCTGTTACTTGATGTTCCAGATAAAAAACTTTCAGAAAGAGTTAAAATAGGATACATGAGCTACTATGTAAGAGAACATGTTCCACCACCTCTTAGGTGTTACAAATGTCAGACATATGGATATATTGCTGCAGCGTGTAGAGTAAAACAAAAATGTGCAAAATGTGGGGGAGAGCATAGGTATGAGGAATGTAGGGAAAATGTGAAGGCAGCATGTTGTAACTGTGGTGGATATCATAGTGTAACATATGGAGGGTGTGAGGTAAGGAAAAGAGCGGTGGAGGTCCAACAAATTAAAACAAAGAATAATATAAGTTATGCAGAGGCAGTTCAAAAAAATTCCAGAAGGAAAAACAAAGGAGAGGACAGCCAAGGATTTAAAAACCCTGGATAATGGGAAAAACCTAAAAGAGGTTTCAATGAACACAGAAAATTTGATTTTGTTCATAGCATATGTTATCAATTGTACTGATTAGGTAAAACATGAAACATAAAAAATTAATGTTATTACAAAAGTTCTGAGAAATTCTTGTCAGTCAGAAACAACTCTTGGCAACAAATACCAGAAGACTTGAGTCGGAAGGGAAGCCTTCAAGCCAAATTGGGCAGAGTTATTGGCAAATGGACAGGAATTCAAAAGTTTTATCAATAACTTAGAAATAAAACCAGACATAATTTGCATCCAAGAAACTTTGCTGAAACCATCTTTAGATTTTATAATAGCAGGTTATGATAGTGTTAGGAGAGATAGAAAGAAGGGTAATGTGTGTGTGTGTGGGGGATTTTTATCAAACAGAATGTGTGTTATAATGTAATGGTAAAAGGAAATGAATTGGAATTTATAATAGTAGAAGTTTGGACAAATTAAGGAAATATTAAAATAGTAAATTATTATAATCCTTGTAAAAAACTAACATTGGAAAACTTAGAGGAACTTGCAATAAATTTAGAGGGGAAGGTTATTTGTTGTGGAGTTTTTAATGGACATAATACGTTGTGGGATAGTTATAATGATTCAAATGGGGAAGTTATAGGGGAATTAATGGAACTTAAAAATGTTGTATGTGTAAACAATGAAGCCGGTACTAGAATAAATGTGGTAAATGGGAAGGAAACGTCGGTTGATATTACAGTTGTATCGGAAGCTATAGCAGGGTTAGGTTGGTGGGAAGTTAATAAAGAGAGTACGTTAGGAAGCGATCATTATCCAATTTTTATAGAAATAGGTAATGAAATAAATGAGTCAAATGGGTCAGAAAGATGGGTATTTAGTAAAGCATATTGGGTGAAATTCAGGGAGATTAGTGATGAAATCATGGTTATTAATGTTATTAAAATGATGGTTATTAATCATCATTATAAGGAAATAGAGGAATTAAATCGAGTAGTTAGTGAAGTTATAATAGAAGCAGCAAAACAGTCAATTCCAAGAAGTTTAGGGAATAGGAGAAAAAAGATTGTCCCATGGTGGATGGAAGAATGTGGGAAAGTAGTAAAAGAAAGGAACACAGCCTTTAAAATACAATTTTTGAAACACACAATTTTGAAGATTTAATCAGGTTTAAAAAGATGCAGGCAAAGGTAAGAAGAACTATTAAAACAGCAAAAAGGAAATATTGGAGATCATTTTGTGATTCAGTGGGAAAAGAAACAGACATTTATAAAGTATGGGGTATGATAAGGAAAATGAATGGAATTAGGAGAGAGTTTAGATATCCTTCATTAATAAATAATGAAGGCACAGCGGTGACAGAGAAGGAAAAAGCAGAAATGATTATGAAAACATTTGTCAAAATCCATAGGTCGGATAATATCAGCGAGAAAGGGAAGAAAGGACGAGAGGAAACAGCATTAAGATACAGAGAATTAATTGTGGAAGATGATGAGGTGGATGATACACTTAATTTACCATTAACAATAGGAGAATTAAATAGGGCATTAAGAAGTACTAGGTTATCAGCGCCGGGTAAAGATCACGTATGCTATATAATGTTAAAAAACTTAAGTGAATCATCAAAAAGTATAGTATTAGAGTTGTATAATAAGGTATGGGAAAAGGGACAACTACTTAGTTGCTGGAAAGAAGCTGTAGTAGTCCCAATACATAAAGCTGGGAAAGAAGGTAAAAGGCCAAGTTCAAGTTTATTTATAAAGCGGTTTTCACAATGGTACATTGTTGCAAAGCAGCTGTACAAAAGACAAAAATATCCAAGGATATTTACACTGTATTTTGAAACTTGAAAATAAAATAAATCTAAAAATAAAGATAAAGAGCACACACTAACATAAACAATGTATACACAAACACATACACATATACATAATTGCAATATTATTCCTAATATTACAGTGTTTCCTGGGTGGGGT
>JAZGTK010001386.1:29995-40836 GCA_036877625.1 Ambastaia sidthimunki
TTTTTGACAATGTGATGTCTATTCTGTACCTTTGATCATTGTTAATTTACTGTAAAGACTGTTTTATCCTGATCTCCCTCTTCAAGTCTTTTAGTTACGGATGCTTTTTTACGGATGTGCACAAAAAAACTCTACAGCGATGACCTCCAGTCTGACCACCACAAAGCTCAGAATATTAATAACCACAGCAAAAGAGACATAAAAACAAGGTTTTTAATCAATTTTTTATACAGTGTTACATTGAAAAAAATATTTGGATGATTAAAAAGACTTCAGAGAGAGTGGGAAAGCTGTTCATTGATCCAAACGTATCCTAGCAGACATCAGCCTGTCAGAGAAACTCATGTCTTCTACCTCAATGTGCACCATCCAAATTCCACTTCAATCAGCAGCGCATTCAGTGTAATTGTGGGTAATAATCTGTTAGCGACCGCAGAAGGTGACCCTGCTCACTGTCTGAGAGGTTTGGAGGAGACCACGATTCACTGAATGTGTAGAGATGTGCGCCCAAACTCTTTTTAAACCGAAATGACATGCTGAGACAAACCTGTGTTTTCAAGGTCTTCGTTTTTTGGTGGACAGGTTGTAAAATATTCAGTGGTGTGGGTCATTAAAGTGGTTAAGGGGTTATGTGTTAGGACAGCGGATAATGTTTGGCTCTCTATGTCTTTGAAGTACGACCAAGAGTGTGATGAATGTGGGGATTTTGGACATCTTTGGTTTCGAGAACTTCAAGAAGAACTCGTTTGAGCAGCTGTGCATCAACATCGATAATAAACAGACCCAGTTCTGCTTCAACCAGCATATCTTCACTCTGGAGCAGGTGAAACTATCTCTGCACACAAACATCTTTGAGCTCCTTTCTGCATGGCTTTGAACAAGTTGAGTGTTAATTGAAATTCTTAAACTACCTGAAACAATCACAAAAATCTTTTTTTTTCTTAAATAGCTCTGCTTTAGTTTAAATAAAAAACAAACAACATGGGAATTTAAAGAACAATGGAAAGCAAAATGATATTTCCACCTCAGTAAAAACTGCCCACAAAAATGTTGTTTAGTTTAGTAAGTGTTCTGAATCATTTGATTCAGTCTTGTGCCTTACGATTTGATAACCGCATTCAGTTGTGTCCTGTCTGGCCTCAAACAGCTGCATTATAGAGAAAATGGCTTTATTCTGACAAACCCTGAAAATCAAAGCTTTCTCTACTCAGCAGAGATGGAAATCAAATGTGCTGAAAACCAAGAGCAGAGACAAATATGTGTTGTTTAATGAAGTTTGTCTGCATAAATGTCACTCCCTTTTTGTTTGATCTACCAGTTAGCCATTAGGGTACACTCCTGCTAAAAAAACAGCCTTAACTGGTTGGCAAGTTTAGCTGGTCTCCTAGTCTGTTTTTAGCTGGTGAGGCTGGTTTTAGCTGGTGTTACAGAGGAGGCTCCCGCATCGCCTCCTCCGCACCACCAGAGGGAACCGTCTCCAGAATATTAACCAGCTCTCATCCAAACTACATTTCCTATAGGGCTTCTTCCTGGGACTGATTATTGCGGCCACCTGCAACCAATTAGTTACCCTATATAAACTCCTGTTTGTAAATGGATCATTGCGAAGTCTTGATTTGCCCCGGCTGTTATTTCTGAGCGTTTACTTACCCTGCTGGATTACCTGTTATTAGTGATGGCAAAATGAGGCTTCATGAACCAATGGGGCTTTCCAGCCCAAAGGTTCACCAAAAGGTTCATGGGAATATTATTAATTGAGTGTTATGATGATGGTGAATACTGAAAATAAATAAAATCAAATCAAATATAAAATTTAAAATTTAAATAAAATATATCTACTGAAATTGAGTGCAAGAGTGCTTGTGGAACTGGGAGTCAAATGCACACTGCAACAGCGCGGTATGGGGAAAGAGACAAACATAACTTTTATTGGTTCTTATTTAAAAAAAGAAGCTCAAAACCCACAAAGTTCCGTGAGGTTTGAACCCTCTTTATGCAAAAGTGATACTCAAAATGAAACGATCATGTGTCCCACAGAATCCGAGGCCTTGTTTGTCATCAGTCACGTGATTCTTACGCTAACGATACAAGCCTCAAACCGGGGCTTCATCTGGCACGCCCCTTTTGGCTCAACACAGGCTCCGAAGCCTCACTTCAAATCACACATCACTACCTGTTACTACTTTGGATTGTTTACTGGATTTTTGGATTGTTTGCTGCCTGCCCTGACCTTGGACTGTTACCTGGATTACGCCTACTATTCGTTGCCTTGACCTCTGAACTGTCTACCGGATTGTATGATTGCTTGCTGCCTGCCCTGACCCTTGCCTGTTTCTCATTTGCCTCGCCTTTGTCATTCCTGTTTGCCCATATTGGACCCTGCCTGTTTTGTTCTTTGAAATAAACGCTGCAAATGGATCCTCGTTACAGCTGGTCAGGCTGGAAAATCAGCTGACCTACTAGCTAAAACCAGCTTGGCCAGCTAAAAAGTGGCTAAAATCTCTAATAATCTGTTAGTGGCTGCAGAATGTGACATTGCTCACTGTCTGAAGAGTTTGGAGGAGATCAGGTTTCATTGAATGTTTAGAGATGTGCGCCCAAGTTCTTTTTAACTGAAATTACATGCTGAGACAAACCTGTGTTTTCAATGCATGGAATATATTCAAAATATTCCTGCTGACCTACTAGCTAAAACCAGCTTGGCCAGCTGGAAGACCAGCTTGACTAACTTTGCCAGGCTGGGTTTTAGCTGTTTTATTCAGCAGGGACAGTAGACACAAATGGTGTCTTGCATTAAGAATTTTTTTTAAACATGACCTGCCCTGTAATAATGGGATATATTGGTGAAACGTTTACCAAATTCTGCATTGACTGCAGTAAATTTATTAATGGCAATGTAATGGAGAATTTAAAGTATATTTATATATACTGGGGATAGGCAATAATTTATATAAATTATTCTTGTAGCTAAACCTGGTAGAGCATGGCACTAGCAATGCAAAAGCTAAAATGTTTAGCTTAAATGCAGTGTACATCACTTCGAATAAATGCCCATGTATTTCCAAATTTGCTTTCAGTTCTGCCATTATTACTCTGGTGTGTGTTTCTTGAGATGTGAGGGTGTGGACGCCAGTCTGGTGGAATATGAAGACAACAGGCCCATTCTGGACATGTTTCTGCAGGAGCCCATGGGTTTGCTGTCTCTGCTGGATGAAGAAAGCTGCTTCCCAAAGGCTACTGACCAAACTCTTGTCAGTAAGGCTGTGTATTAAGTGTGTATTCTGTGTATTCGTAAAACGAGAGAAACATGTCATGCAAGCGGCATTACATTGACATGTTTCTCTCGTTTTACGAATGTGATGTACAGATAAGTTACAGGATAATCTAAGAAGCAAATTCTTCCGGAACCCAAAGTGTGTGGAGCGCTGCTTATTATGCTGGCAAGGTAATAAAGCTTTAAATTTAACTTAATATTATCCCTGCCTTAATCAATTTTTATCTTATGATATGATGCTGATTTTTCATGATCATATCAAATATAGAAAGTGCTAAAAGCATTCTTTAGAGTCTTATGTAAAATTGTCTAATAATTCAATATTAAAAATGTCTCAGGTATTGTTTAACGTCAGTGGGTTTTTGGAGTAGAACTGTTACACTCTGGCTGCAGACATTGTGGTGGTTTTGAAAACATCAGAGAACAAGCTCTTGCAGCGGCTGTTGGTTGTGGCTGTTGGTTGTAAATTCATAAAGTGATGTTTAAAGTGTTGCTCCTTACACTCCAGCCCAAGTATTCATCTTCACACCTGTGTTAAAGGTCAATATCAGGTCGACATCTCCGCATCTCTGAGGTCACTGGATTGGTGATTATTGTTCATTACTCCCACACTGAGAAAGGATCCAGTGTAACTTGCTCATATTGGGGATATGAGGATATATTTGCTTTATTTTTTTATTCATTTTTAGCTGATAGTTACATCACTTGATATTTGATTTAGCCATTAAATGAGTGTCATCAGAAGTCATCAAAAGAACTGTTAAAAAATGCGAAATTACATTAAGAATGCAAGTATCTCATTTTTTCATTTACCAATATTTAAATCATACTTGCACATACATTTAAATGTGTGACTTTTCAGCAGCTCACTGAAAGTGTGTTTTACTGTTGTTTCTGTATGATCGTGGCATGGCGATCTGTAGTCATTCAGGTTAACTGACATAAATGAGCAGAATTCAGATCTTACCACATTTTTCATCTCCTCTCTCTATTTCTCTCTCTTTTTTATTTCTCTCTCATTTTTATAAGTATAAATCTCTCCACTCATTATCTCTGGAGTGGCTTATCTCCAGCCAGAATACTGGGATAGAATGGAAGGATAGAGCTGGGATGGATGTGTTTTCATTTCTTCTTGCCTCCTGACACTATGTCCTGAAGTTATTCTAGTGATAAGATTCTCAAATAGGCGAGGAGGAAAAGCTGCTATTTGGCCCAGTAAACTGCTGTTCCTCTAGTATTGTTGTGCCAGCCAGGTGCTTAATAAAGCCAAGAGTTATGACGCCAGACGCTCACTTGACTTAGTGAGATGTGAATAGGTGCATGCTGGGTAATTAGAAGATGTGTGTTCATGTGCTTAGTCTTTAGTTAAGCCATTATGTGACTTGCAAAATTGTGCATAAGTAGCTAGCTGTTAATAAGTGTGCTGTGGGGAAGATTTAAAGAACATAACTGTTTTTATCTGAGAGAATATGTTTAAGACCTGCAAAAAATAATCGTTATCTCTCGGTTCTGAATTCTTATGTGAAAACATAAGCTAATGGTTGTATCTCCACTTGGTAATTATTAATTCTAAAAATGTTAAGGATTATTGTGTCCAAGTCGAAAATAGCCAACGTGCCATTCTGGCATCCTATTTTAAAAGTGTGCAACAACAATTTGGCTATTACCCACAACCACCTGCAGTACACAACTGCTAGATTTTATAGTGGTTTTCTGTTGCCATTTTCAGTAGAAAAATGGCAGAGAATACAAAACCTGCCACAACAACTTATTAATGCATGACATTAAAAGTAAGATAGTAATGAATTTTAATAGTTGCTAACACATATATGCAAATTCAACAATTTTATAGCACCTTTTAATAGTGCTGTGTTGTCGTTAGTGACAGACCGATATACCAGCCAGTACTAATTTAAGCCTTCATTGACCCAAAACTCTATTGGCCATTAAGCAAAAGCGCTCAAATTCTGCTTAGTATCAGTTTCTGATTGTACATACAGTCATGTCTCTTTTGTTATCACTGAATTCAATTATATATACTTTGCTCCCAAGATACTGTTATCACCATAAATTATTACAAAACCATTGTCAGTGAACCACTAGTTGTATTTCTTAATAGTTGATCAGCTGTGAAAACAATTAAAAAACATTGTGTCATCAGTGTTGAAGAGCTGATAGAGTGACAATCTATTTTAATTGATATTCTTCTACAATCATCTATTTAGAGAAATACTGTAAGTTTATACTAAATATGTACATTTAGTAGGGAAAGTAATTATATTCTCTTAAATTATATAGATTTTGATAAGAATCCTAAAATGATTTACAGTTTGATGTCTTTGGGAAAATATTTACGTTCTACAGAGAACTTTTTTAGAAGCTACAAAGAACCTTTACATTTATACAGATGTATCCAATATCACTTTAGATAACCTGATAATTTTGATCTTTTGGACAAAATATATGGTGGGTTTAATTTGTATATATTTTCATTGTGGTCTGTTTGTGCAGTAATCTGTACAATTCTAACAAAACTTAGTTTAATCTCTTTGTTCTCTGTCTATCTGCCTCAGTGAAGTGTAGAGTGGAGTTCTGACCACTAGGGGTCATGCTTGATGATTCAAATGCATTATAAACACGGAGCATGTTAGTCTTGATTAGTTAAGCAGTTTTCAATGCATTGATGTTTGTAGAATATGTACATCTTGTACATTATCATTGTAAATGTACATTGTCAGTCAGTAAGATTGGTAGTAAGATTTCAATATTTAATTCTCTACTTCGGTAAAACCTGGGTTTTGTTTATATTGTAATATTTGATGGAAAATAATGGATTGGTATGGCAAGCAATCTGTTTTAATATTTGCTTGTCTGTCTGTGAAAACATACACATGTTTGTTCTCATTGTTTTGTGATTTTATTTCTCCCTCAGACCATTGCTACATCATTGCTACATGCGTCATTCTCTTTATAAGTAATGTAAATGGGAATGTAGCATGCAAGTAGCATTATATTATTTAACTGGGCTGCATTTAAGACACTAAGAATGCTATACTATAACTGATGATGCTTTTCTGTACACACAGCCAAAGTGTGCAAGCTTATAGACAAATAAGCTTAAATAGACAAATTTGCCTAAAGTTATGTTAAAATGCCTGTTTTGATGAGTTTTCAAATAAACACATTTGTTTGTGAAAGTAAACAGCTGGGAAACAAATGGGATGTGTGTCGATACAGTACTGGATCCATGCATTCGATTTTAAAGTGACAGCAGCCGAATATACCTGCTGTTGTCTATGGCATTAATATAAATTAAACAACAAAAGAAAAGTAATAACTTGACTGAATACCTTTTGTAGCTTTAACATAAATTCATACAGTGAAAACTATGTTTTGATCATTTATCACCTCATTTACCATTTATCTCATCTACCATGTGTTGTGTGACTTGTGCCCCATGATTAAACTGCTACTGGAGAACAGCACTATTTCTTTATAGTTCTAGCCACTTAATTTTGCTCTTAAAAGCCAACTTGATGCATTTAACTTTAAAATGTACAACATTTTCTTTTGGGGGGGCATATCCCTGGACCCCCATAGAGGGGAAAAGATCCACCCCTCCTGATTTCACTCCACAGGCAACCCATAGCTGCCCACAATAAATTTAAATCTCTAACGCTGGACTTTAGGACAGTCACCAGAACTTCACCTTCCTATCTTAACTCACTCATTGAGATATACAGTATGTCCCCTCCTGTCAATGAATAAATGAGATAAATCATCTGATTGTTCCCCCACAACGAGTTACAAGATCCTTCCGCTGTTCATCTCTAGCATCAGAACGCAATTCCCATTTGTAAATGTAGCTTTATAGTCTTGGCTTGTTGGTTCTTGAAGCAAAATGTTAACTGCTGTTAAATTAATAAATGTAACATTTATAGCTAAATGTAGCTCTTAGATGGTTAGATGGTATTTAACACATAACAGTAGTAAATCAGTCCAGTCTTGTGTTGCTAATAAGTTGGCATGTTGACACACATTTAGCAGTCTGCACAGAACAGAATGCTCTGCATTTAGCATTTAGCAAATGCTCTGCATTTAGCACTGCATTAGTGAGTGTGGAGTTGCTTATGCGGTGTTGCTCTGGGACGAGTGAGTATTAGGCTTTATTAAGTCTAGGATGGCAAATTTTTATTTTTGAGTGTGAACTATTCCTGCAAAAAGTGATAACGGTGGACTTAACCTGGGGTTAAAAATAAAGTTACCCTTCAGTTTCTGAACTCAAGGAATGCTTGCAGTGTTGATTTACTTAACACTTTTATATGTCTAAAGGAAAGCTGAACCTCAGAGAATAACTGGCATGAACAGCACAGTGTTATTTTAAGATATGTTGTAGTAATGTTATATTAATGTTCAGCTTTGTACACAGATGTTCAGATGTTGCTCAGAGATTTTAAACACATCTATAACTTCTAAGGCTACTATATAAACACCCATTCTCTTTAATAACCGTCTTGAGTGCAGTGCAGACCTCTGGTTTGAGTCTCAGGTCAGGCAGCAGACTGCCCATGTGGTGCTGTTTTATCAGAGGAAATGGATTATATTTGCATGAACAAATTCCCCTAAAGCCAGAGCTCTTGTGTGGGTTTGGGGGTTCAGTGTGTTTGGCTTGGCCATGTTCTAGAAAACTCCATGGGGCTTTTACTGCAGGCCTGTGGCCACACTGCATGTATGTGCTCCTCTGTATGGCCTTTGAGTGGATTTGCATAAAACTTCTGTTCGTTAGAATCGTATGTTCCTCTGGTTACTAGTAACTAAAGGCTCAATCTGAAGGTCTCTGGAGAGAAACTGCTGGTGTTTATGCAGTATAGGAAATTGTGGAGAGCAGAATTGATTTGGGAGCAGTTTGTAGATATGGACTGCATGAGTTTAGTCATATTGGTATATTGACATGAATTTTTGGCCAAATTTATTCACCCACTTGTTTTTCCAGAACCGTCAAACTTCTGTGAAATATTAAAGTTTTAAAAATGTTTATTTCATAGACTGAAAGTGGATTGGAACTGACACTGCTACGAGAGACCATGACTTTGAAATATATCACACCAGTTGTTTGGATCTTTTCCGTAATGGCTTTACTCATCTCAACTCTTGGCTTTCTGGTGTCAAACCTGTCACACTGTGCTTGGATGTTAATTAAATACTAATGTTTTATTTTTAATATTTTTTTTGTTGTATTATTTGTTGTATTATTTCTTGTTTTTCAATACTTGAAAATACTTGTCAGACACCCACAAGTATTACTACCTTTCAAATAGGATGAACCACTTTTTAAACTTAGCTTTACCTCAGGCAGAGTCGACTGTGTTAAGTTGATAAAGTCCTTTACTGCTTTTCTGACTGTGATATTGAGTCTTAGTCACACCAAACCGGCCCGCCAGACCATCTCCTGATTAAAGCAGCCTGCGAAGAAGAACCCAAAGCCCTTTACAATGGACAGATCAGTTGTGCCGCTCAAGTGCACGGCTCAGACCGCCTGTGGTCAAACACAGCACATGGAGGGGAGGTGGGGAAGGGCCGCATTGACTGGAAAAATCTCATGTGCCTGCTTACCGAGAGGAACAGATCATATTTACTGAAAAGAGTAGAGAGCGTCTGAATAAGAAAGAGATGGAGTACAAGGAAGAGCCAGGAAATATGAAAGAGCTTTCCTCAGCAGAAGACTGCTCATGCAGACTGCTGGATGACAACTTTGATTGTCCGCTATCCTGACAGCTTCACACACACGCTCACATGAAAGGTGTCATTCTGAAGCAGAGATTGCTTTATAATCCAGGCCACATTGACTATTCTGGTCAATAGAAAGAGCAACACAAGTGGCAGCTTGGGCCGCTGTTCACTGAGAGAGTCTTTCTGAGCTTAATTTTCAAAGTGAATGCACAGATGCCAAGACAGGCCTTTCTCTCTCTCTTGTGTCAGAAGCACATGTGAGGAGAGATGCTGGGTGTCATCCTTTTTCACAGGCTTGTGACTTCTCTCTGTAGAAATGTTTTGCTGTCAGTAACATTTTTATCAAATGTACAATTTAAAATATTTTATTAATATTCAATTAAAGTTGTACCTCCCCCCAATAATCTCTCACAGTAAATATTTGTAAATGTTTGTAAAAGTTTGACCCTTATCACATATCTGAAATATGTTAAGGCTGTAATTAGACGTGTTGTTATGATTGGCCGTATAAGCAGTAATTCATTCTGGCACACTCACACACATTTATTCTTCTTATACACATTTTTACTATTATTCATATATATTTGTGGTTTATAACACACACATTTATACATTTTGTACTGTAAGATTCATATTTACTAATGTGCATATATCAATTTTGTTCTTATATTTATATATTTTAGCACACATTCATTTCTTGCAAACAACATTGAACATTAAAAAAATGTTTCCCACAGGTCTGAAATACACTTGAAGTCATACTTGCAGGTGGAACAGGCTGACATTACCTGCTGGTCAAAAAATGGTCAAAAAATGTGACAAACAACACATAATTTTATGATTTACACAATATTTTGATTTATTGAATATTTATATTGTTTTCACATGAGAATCGTGGCGGTACCCACCATTAGGTCCTCGAGATCCAGACCTCGTTTTTTTCCAAGGTGTTTATAAAAGTTGTTTATTAAAGAAATAATTGCTGCAAGGATACTGTGAACACTTATCACAAGATAAGTGATTTTCCTCATCTGAGCTGTGGTCTAACAGAACTCGTCAGTGTCAAATAGTTTGAGATGATGACCTGTACGAAAAAAAAGGCGGGGCTTATGATCACATGCACAAGACTAAAATCCAGAGCTACAGTTCAGTTAAACTGCAATACGTAAGAATCTAAACTAAACATTTTGACAGATGTTTTAGGATGAATGTGTTAAAGACTGACAGAAATAATCATGGGTGCAAACTGTTTTGTAATTTAGTATTATAATTTGCATGATTAATGTAGCCTAATGTAACTCATATCACCTTAACTGTCAAATCTGTTCATCATATTATACAGGATAAATAATGACACAAAACATGCACAAAACATGTTTTGAAAAAGGCACACAAAAAACTGAGTAAGACTTTACATTTTGCCATTTAGGGACAGGCTTCCCAGAGGTATACAACAATCATAAACCTTAAAACTCGTTTTTAAGAACAGTGCGCTAAAAATCTGTCTGTTCTTACTTACAGAATAGGCAGAAGTTACAAATCTTTTTTTGTTTGATACAATCTTTTTTTGCAATATTTAAACAACCCAGAATATAAACACAACTTGCAAAGTTCCGTTCACATGTTTTCCAACCATAGACAACCATTGTAAAGAAAAGTGCTCAATGTGGCTTAATGCACTAAAACAAACAACTTCACATAATACTTTGCATGCTGCATTTATATTCTGGGTTTATCAGCTTGTTTGTAGACAGTATTGATTATTAATGTTAAATTTAGACTTCCGATGTCACTGTCACTGCATTTGGTAACATGAAGCATTTTTTATATAATGGTT
>JAZGTK010001387.1:0-40824 GCA_036877625.1 Ambastaia sidthimunki
TATGCACCATAATATATGTATATAATATATATATAATGCACGGTGCTTTACTATTAGAGCTACAGGAACAGTATTCTTGGATGCAATTCATTTATTGTGAATTCTTCCTGAAATGTGACTCAGCAGCTCCAGAAGTGGGCAAGAAAGCCGATACAAATACAGGGAGATTGATAAAGAGAGAGAGACAGAAGTATTAAGTAAGACAGAGGAAAAGGGTCGTGAAATGCCGCCCACATAAAGAAGCCTCGTCTTATTGTGTTTTACTGTTGGGTTAAACCGTACTTTAAATATCTCTTCCTTTTATTGGCATTTTTATTTATTTCTTGTCTGTTTTACTGTTGCTGTAGTTGTTATTGTGTAGTGGCCATCATGGCAGATGGAGTGCTCTCTGAATTGAATTTGATTTGAATGGAGAGGATTGAGGAAGTGAGTGATAGAAAGAGACATCGGGGGGTGCAAGGAGAGCATGTTTTTCTCCCCCGAGTAAAGCGGGATGTCGCTGAAAAAGCTTGACGTAATTAATCATACTAAGTGCACTAACAATGAGAGTAAGACAAATAAACATTCAGTAATCGCATCGGATAGGGCTGTCGGGCGGCCCCGGGCGAGAGAGGTCAGCCTTTTGTGCTCTGGAATGTCGGGACCTCAGCATAGCAGCATCTCAAGATCAACCAAGGACACTTCCATCACCTGTACAAGTATTTTACAATGTGTAATAAAGCTGGATTCAGTGCAGTGCTTTATCCATGGGTGGCTCATAAAATAGACGCTTCTATCTTGTGTGGTAAAATCCGATTCTCTGCACAGAAATTGTTGAACTGGGACTTTTTGCCCTGGATATCATGACATTATATATATCAGGTACAGCTACGTAGACAAATGCTATATAGCATTTTTATTTTACTAGGATGTTTTATTAGTTTAATCAAATTAGTTAATGTATGACAGTTAAAAGACAAAAAACCTCTGCATTTCACCTTTTTTAGTCCTGTTTTAGTTTTAGTCCTGAGACCGTGAGTGACAAAACATTTAGTTTCAACATTTTGTCAAGACATTGATATAATGTTCCCATAGTTATCTTTTACAAATCACAGTAGTTAAAAAAACTGCTACTTTTCTAAAACTGTCGTACCAAATGCAAGCAATTAGTGTCAAGTACAAAGTATGCTGTTGTTAAAACATGAATTTTTAATTTCTTACCTCAAAATACATCTTTTATTTTTTACACAGTCATACAGCGTCTGCTGTCACCTCAGGAAGGCTGTGGAGATAGTGATGTCACACCTGTAGCTAATTCTGATTGGTTAAACCGAAGGTGTTTCTGGTCTCCCTTGCTGCCTGCTGATTTCCATATTTCCCCGAAACAATGTCCCAAATTAATTTGATTAAATTAATATTACTTATAATTAAATTATTCAGTGTGTTTAAACAAATGGGTAAAAATTACCTAGTAATGATAAGCATTATTAGACCAGGTGTTTTATGCTGCATAAAACTGCATACCATAATAAAACAAGCACAATATAAAAGGAATTAGTTACATTATGATCATTATTCCTAAAACCAGTGCTTTGTGCTGAGGTAACTACGTTTAGTAAGACTAGTTCATCAATTCAGTTCATTAATTGTTTGGGCTCTTGTTTTATGCCTCAGTGGATGTTTGTGTGTGACTCAAAGGCTTGACTGATGCGTGTTGACATAATCATTGTTAACTCTAATTAATGCAATTCACTGAGTCAATGGTATTGTCTCATCATCTCACTGACTTCTATAATTGGCGAAAAACGCAACTGAAGCGACATGACGTGAACTTTGAGACGCACACACACACACTCAATCAATTGCAAGAATCATCTCTTGTATACAAAGTCCCAGAAACAAATAATCAAACTCTGGTTTAATTCCAGAGGTTTAGAAAGCTTTAACTTATCTAATTGTTCTTCTAATCACACATTCATAATAGAGCTGAGATGTTGTGCGTGTGTGTGTGAGAGAGAGAGAGAGAGAGGTAGGGAGGAGAGAGATGCAAAATACTTTTTGACAAGGCGTCCCTTTCAAGTTTGAAGGTTTGATGTGCTAATTACATGCAAATATATGCAAACGAGCCTGCTTGGTGCCCAAACCCTGGCAGAATGTGTGAGGCAGAATTACAGTCTGAGGAGGGAAGCGTGTTGGCTATAAATAATCAAATGAAAGAGGAAGTTGTGATTTTACATGAGCTTATTTGAACAAATGCTGCATTTTTAGGTGCAAGGGCAGACAACAGCACTTCCTCTGTGATTTGTTTTGTTTTTTAATGCATCGCCTGTTGCGCTTCCTGTTGCGCCGACCCGTGTTTGGCGCTGTGGTGCTTGTCGCAATAAAAACCACCAGCAAAAAGGTGAAGATCGCCAGCGTCACATATGTGTTTATTAATGACACATTGCGTGTATTTACAGCGCGATATGATCTCTTGTCACATAACTAGCTGATTTGTCACCAGTGTGTTTGTGTTCTGAGCCTCCGTTGAAGAGAGCGAGACGGGACTGTCATGAATATAAGAGCCTCGCGGTGTGTCTATGAGACCAGATTTGGCTTGTTTCTCATTTCCTCTTGCAAATCAATATGGAAGGGAGACGAGATAAGAGGCAATCTTATTTGGGCTGAATTATCACTTGTGATTGTTACATCGCTGCACCTTTTTCCGAACGCACAAGTACAGTCTCCTCGATTTCCAGGCAGTCGTGGAAAAATCAGCTTTCCAATATCAGTCTGACGACAAATGTATGTATTCCTGAAACAAATGAGTCTCATCAATATTCCACAGCAAGTGCCGCGTTTTCTTTCTCTCTGCTCTTTTTTTTTCTCTTCTCCCTGCAGAAAAACAATGTTATCCCTGTTTTTTGTCCTGAAAGCTTTGCGGCAAGTGGCCGTGGCAGCATCAATTTCCATTTCGTAATGAACTGTTGAGTCTAATGTGTTGCTTCGGAGCAAGAAGGACTCACATTTCCGAGCAGCACCGTGAGATTTGCAGTGAGGTGGGAGAGAGGGGACATCAGAGGTGTGATACTCTAGTGATCATAGCCAATGGGAAAAAAATACCCTATTCCAGACCGGCAGTGAACGTGGAAAGAGCCATTTCATTGAGAGAAAAGAGGCTGTTTACTTTGATGTTTGCTGTACCGCAGCAGATCATTTGCCATTTGTAAACGAGGGGCCTTCGAAAAACCAGTGTTTATTCCCAAATCCTTGAATACATTTTTGTTTATTCCTCGCACACTAGTTAGAACAGCGCTTTGAAGGCAGACAAATGCATTAGGCATGTAAAATCTTTATGTGTGTAAGACCGCGCGTGAGCTCTTCATTGTTCCGAAGCTGGAGGGTTATAAAAAGTTTTCGTAATCCGACTCATTCGCAATTTGAACAGAGAAACACAGCCTCTGGCACAGAGAAACCATAATTAAACATGTTACGTTAATCTAAAACAAGGGAAGGTTATAGATAGCACAAGAAAATGCTAATTATTTTTTTCCGTAGCCATCTAGCAAAAATTCTCTGGGGGATGCAATAAACAAACGAAGGCACTGATTTCTTCTCACTACGTATTTCCAAGATGTGAAATATTTAACGCTTTAGCCCAAGCAAAATCATAGATCTTTCTTCATATAAAATCCCAGCTCCAGGAGAATTTTCAAACAGGAGGGGCAAACGATGCCAAACAATCGCACGTTTCATTCACTTGGGAAAATTTTATGCCTTTAATGGCTTGTCACAGTTAATATGTGGTTGTAAAATCGGCCCGTATTTATGCTGCCTCTAAAATTAGGAGCTTTTGTTTTCACAGGTCATGATCCATAGGTGGCCATTAATACAGAATTATATTGAGATGCTGGATTGACTAACGGACTAAATGCAGAGATTTTAGTAGTGACACCAAGTTACTTTATCACAGCCTATTAGTAACAGCGTCTCCCATTATGGAGTGGTAAGGCTGAGATCGATTCAGAATGGGGACTGTGTCTTGAACACAGAGACCTATTATTCCCCCAATAAATCTGCATGTGCCCATGTGCCCTGTAAACATTTATGGGGGAGTGTTCGTTCTTGTGACAGAAATCACAGGGGTAACATTTTCACTTCCCAGCTCTGTACAGTGGAGGTTCTTGGAAGTTTCTAGCCCACATATAAATGTCACCCTGTAAAACTTGGAAGGGCGAGGTGTTTGTGGAAGTGTCTGGCTCACTCTATTGATCCAAGCTGAAGGCTCTGCTGCTAAAGAAGGCTTGATTTCCTTTCCGTAGGGTGATATCTGTAATTTCCTTCAACTTTCAACTCTCTTGATGGCCAGTTTTTGGAGCTTTTAAAAGTTCTGGTTGGAGTGTCCCAGCTAACAGTTTTAGGTTAAAATGTTACCATAACATTTCCATTAAGTAACAAAAACATTCAATACGTTGTTTTGAAAGTTTTAGGAATGTTTAAAACGTCCGTTATTTTAGACATTGTATTAACGTTGTTGCTTGGTTTTAAAAACACTATTCTAAATTTTTTTATTGTGTAATGTTTTTTTCCTAAGAAGTACTTAAGAAAAACATTTTTGATATGTATGATATATAACATTAGAAACATATTCTACTAACATTACTGCAAAAACGTTGTTGAGAACTATGAGAGAACGTTAGTCAACGTTCTGAGAACATTTCATATTAGCTGGGGTACCATTCACAATGAGGCTGAGGTTCCAGTTTTATCAAAAATAAGAGTGAAGGGAATGGCTGGTGGAAAACACTTAATAAATTGTCGTTTGAATTTTAATGGCAGGTTAAGGTCAGAGCAATATTTCATGGTTTGAAAAACAGAGTGTTAAGTCTCATAGATAAATGGGCTCATTCAGAAAGCGAGAGAGAGAATTATCAAAATGAATACCAGTAAAGTGCTAACACTCAAAAAACGAATTCTTTGGCCGAACTTAATTCAATTGTGGACAGTAGTTTCACACATTAGTAATGAGTTTCCTAACATTAAATTAAACTGCTTGAGCATTGTGTTCTGTAAAAAGCAGTTTAATATTAAATTTAAACAAGCCCCAACTCACAAGAGGAAGCCCTGTAACACCCTCTAACAAAAAAAATTTAATCACTTTAGTCTTTAAACATTAACATTAACTCGTAAAAAACATTAACGAAACGCTTAAATAGCTGTTAAAAATTAACATAGCACTTATTTTAATGAGTGCAGGACTATTTTTGTCTGACCAATGATAGATGAGGGATTGTTTGAAAAACTTTAAACAGTCATTATTTTTGAAAGTTCTGTCTGGTCACAAGACAGAACAAGTTCTGTCTGGCTCTGATATTACACAATTCACCCTCACAAGGTTTTGTAGGAACTGGGGGAATCCACTCAGGGACATTAGCGCTGCACAGACAGTCCGCTCAAGAAGGTGCTTTCCCACAAAAGCAAGATGTAGTCTCGTCTGTGGTTCCATCTAGGTCACCTCTGGGGAGGTTCTTTGCATCTTTCCATGTTTCAGATTGATGCCCATGGCGTACAAGGGGAAGTGCAATGAAGGGGTGACGGGGAAGAAGAGACTGTCTCTGTGGTCTGTCACAGTTGTGGAACATGCTCAGTTTCTCATGTTTAAGCAGAAGAGTAAATCCTCCTTCATCCTGGATCCATCAGATTATATAAAGTCTCATCTTTGCCTGTCACCCATGGTTATGCAATAAAGTGCTTTAGATGGCTTTGCCGCGCCGTGTGTCTGTTGCTGGCTCTCTCCTGCTCCTCTTTCCTGTCTCAGTATCTCCCCCTGTGTCTGGCATCTGGACAGCAGGGGTAATGTGGCTTTGATGAATGATGATGTAATGTCTGATGCATGAGTGTTGTCAAAGCTGGTGTGTGGGGTTATTAAATTAAAGACGCAGTAGCACTGGAGGCACAGTGTTCATAAATAAAACTGCTCTTTCTGCTCACGCTACCTTATTTCTGATTGACACTTCATTATTATTGCCACTGAGCAGTCGTGCCCTAAGTGGACATCCGTCATGGATCCAAACATGGGGCGGGTTAATTATCTGGACTTTCAGTAGATTTAAATTAGGGGCGTTGGCTTTGGGAAAGGAAGGGAGGCGGTACCTCTTCAGACTAATTTGCATGAGGAAATAATATGCATATGCTTTTATCCCAAGTGACTTACAGTGCATTTAGTATATGATTTTCCTGGGACTCGAACCCGTGACCTTGGCGTTGCAAGCGCAGTGCTTTTCTGACGCACTGCAGCGATTGTTTGCAGTAACAAAGATAAGCAACTAAAGAGATTTTACTGTACTGTTATTGTGTTACTGTTGTTGAATCAATGTTTATAAAAGCATAATTTTAATGAGACTTGATATGACTTTAATTTAGGTTTTATTGTGGTAATATGATGTGCTTGTTGTGTACACACACTACATGTTAACATTATATGTTTGTGTGTGTGTGTATATATATATATATCTGTGTGTGTGTGTGTGTGTGTGTGCGCGTGTGTGCTTGTTGTAAGTTTAAAATCAATTTTCCAGTGTTGTTCCATATGCCTTTTTCCCGAAAGCCATTCCAGTAAACATCAATGGGAATGGAACATGAATGCACATTCAAGTGAAACAACAGAAACACACAGCACTGATCTCAATGGCTTTGACTGTGTGGGATCAGGTTGCATGATGCAAAACGATGGACGGAACTTTCCAATGGCTCCTTAAATCAATAATGTACTTAGGATTGCCTTGCTCTCCACTGCAGAGAAGCACATGAGCCATTCTGGGATCTCATTAAGCAAATCTTCCTCTTGCTGCCCATCCAGCAGTCCACTAGCATTACAGCTCACAAATAATAGGCTTGGGGAAAAGTGTCAGCGTTTTGTCAGTTTGTTTCTGTGCGAGTAGGTCTAAGCATGGACGTATATCTGTGGTGGATACACAGAGGATGCTACACAAGACAGCTCGACCAAAAGCAGCTAAACAAAACGAACGAAAACAAAATAAAAAGTCAAATAGGACGGCTCAACATCCATCTTTTCAGAAGATGGCATTTCTCATTCTCTTTGAGTGATGTTCAGAATGTGAAACTGCTCTTCAAAGTAACAATGGATGAGACTTAGAGGAGCATCAGGCTCCGTCCTCCAAGATTTATATGCCGCACAGCGCTGTTGTGTTTTACTCCGTGGTGACAACAGCTCTGCTTGAAAATTAGACCTTACTGATGCTCTAGACACAAGGAAGTTCAGTGGCATGTGTTTAAACATTGATGCGTTCTCCAACAATATCTCAGTCTGATCTGGAATGCTGCAGTTGTAAATAATTCAGTTAACCCGTCTTGCGTTGAAGCAGATGGTCAGAAGCAGAGATGGAGAGACAGCAGTGATTGGCATTTCTGAGTCAGCTTTGCTCTCGCAGACTCGCTGCATGTGTTGTCAAGACCCAAATGACTAAGAGCCAGTAGTTTTTAATGAGAGTGAGCCTGCAAGGCGATGCGTCCATTAATTAATGACTCAGACAGAATAGGTACAGCTCCAAAAACCACGTTAGTGTATAAACAGGAAATTACTATTGGGGGAAGGAGTGGGTGTCTGGTCTTTTAGCAAATGTGACAAAGCTATTACAAACTAGACCTCGATTTGTGAAAGATTACATGATGGTGGGGTTTGTTGTATAATTAGCCAAGTTAGGCCACAGGAAATGCCTATTATGTTATTTTGTGATGTTACTGGATCTTGTCATGAGAAAAAAGAAAAGCTTGTTTTTGTTTGCGAAGAGACATGTCTTGCAGCCTTGGCTTGTTGTTATAATTTAGTGTAATTTTATAAGTAGAGACCTTGTGCATGCAGACAATTTTAACTGAAATTTTCATCTTGATTAGTTTGTTTGTTTTCCTCTTTCAGTGCTCGGTATCCATGGTAATGCTGACCTATTTAACTTGTCTCACTGTATATGCTTCTGGGCGGAATGATATTTTGGGCTGACGGAATTAGCCGTAGCGTAAGCTTGATGCGCTTGCGTTCCATTACTCAAACTTAGCGCATAAATAATAGCCCCGCTGCCTAAACAAGGTTTAATCCACTTTCATGGGTCCCATGTGCAGGTCAGAAACTGTGCTACCAATCCATAGTTTGCATCCATTAATCTGCTCATTACCAAACCCTCAGACCTAACACGGCTAGTTTTGCGTAAACGCAATTTCGACCTCCACTCTGCTAAGAGATAAACGGGGGGGATTATTCCTGGCGTTCGCCAGCTTGACCGTCCCTCGCCACAAGCGGTTATCAATAATCATCTTTCCAGTTTAGCGTCCTTGTTTCCACTCCATAATTCAGAATAAAGCTGCTGGTAATCGTGACCGGTAATTGTCTCAATTACAAGAGTGGATGAGTCCCGAACAAGCTTTAATATCGTGCACAGTCGGCTTCCATACATCCACTCCTCTCCGCTCTGCGGCCTTGTCAATCTCGTCAGCTAACGACCTTCTACTTGGGCATGTGTAATTAGCATCATGTTGCCTGACTGCCTGTATCTGCAGTGGCACGCACAGTTCAGGGTGAACAGGAAGCTGGAAGGCCAACAGAAGCTGGAGATGGAGTAACCGTAGACGTTTTGTCAATACTTCATATCCTGTATCACAGTTCTGCAGCGTATCATTTCGGCAGCCAGATAGAAGGATGCGGCGGTTAAACTCCTGGAGAAAGGCTGGCCTCTCACAACACAAATGGCTATGAGAGCAGGTTGTACAGCTGGCTTTGAAAGGAGGTCTATAGTGACAGACGTTAACAAGATCAAAGAAGATTCTGCAACGAAATTATGACCCATGAGTCAGTGTGTAGAAAATAAGACAGTCTGTAGAAAATATGAAGCAGTGGATGGACATGCAGAAATTGCGTGACACGAGAACTAAGATGGTAATTTTCTTTTGAGGACTCAACCGAGGCATTTAGGCTTGTGTTATTGAAACTACTGATGTCAATAAAAGTGTTCCTGTGGCTTAACTGGTAAAGTATTGTGCTGGCCACATCAAGGTCATGAGTTTGAACACACCAACTGAAAAATGTATACCTTAAATGCACTGTTGCTATGGTTACAATCATCTGCAAAATGCATTAATGTAAAACCTGGAATCAGTCTTATATAGGCCCTATATACTGTAATTAAAAATTGTATGTTCCTTGGTGTAATCAAAGAGAACTTTGCACATTTTATAACTCAAAACTCTCTGCCCCGTCCAGGAAGACCACCAACTGAAACTGAACCAAAAATATGTCAACCAGAACTTCTCCAAATTTCAAACATCAGACAGATGACTACATTAACACCAGGGCTGTCAAAATGTGTTAATATATATAATTAAATGTTTAACCGTGTTATTTTGTATTCGATTTGGTTAACAGATTTGATGTAATTGGACATTATAACGGTTCCATTCTGTTCTGTGTGATTTCTAAATACCATCACACCAGCGCAGGTGTTTGTGTTCAATACACATGCACAACTCAATCCCACAGCCAAGCGTCCATGTAAAAGACCAGCTTGATGGATAATTCATATATACATTAAGCGCAGATGAGTTTTTGATGAAAGTAGAGTCATATGCAGTTATGACAGAATTTAATTATCATCAGAGCTCAGCAAGTGTGAAATATCACACACAATCACTTATAGAAACTGTGATGTGACGACAACCAGTGACAACATATATGGTCACATGTAGGATCACATGAGTTTGTTATTGTTTTATTAAAATATTTGAGTTCATTTTCTATTTTTTTTGTTCAGAAATAGCTTAGAAACCTTTGTTTATGTTAGTGTTGTAGTACTCAAGACAGGTCTTGGTCTTGAGATCGGTCTCAAGATCATTTTTTGATGGTTTTGGTCTTGTCTTTGTCTTGCATTTGGTCCAAGACCAATGAAGACCACAACTGTGGGAAAATTAGTAATTTGCTAGTGCATTGTTTCATTTATCTGTTAACATTATTGTTGTGATGGGATGTAAGACTTCCTGCTTTAAATGCAATCAATCCTGATCATTTCTGTCTGACCGTATCTGTTTTGAGAGCAGACCCACAGCCCATGAGTAAGCACTGTTTCTACTGTGAGGAGAGTGTGTAGAAGTCTTCAAGATTTAGCAGAAAAATAGTTGTTTATTTAACACCAAGGGTCAAAGAGAGGTTGGAATGGCCACATAAAATTAAATTACACTGTGTTCAAGAAACCATGACTAAAATTACCAGTGAACTTCTGAGACCAAATTAAAATGTTAATAAAATAATGTGGTCCCTTTAATAAGATGCATATTTACTATAGTTCAGATTACACATTGTTTAATAGATTCGTTTGTTAGTGGCTTGCTATTAAAGTCACCATGAAATCAAAATATACTATTCTTTATTATTTATTATCTATTTTTTATGGAGTGTTTGTTGTAATTAATTTATCCATGCATATCATTATTGATTTTTATTAGTAATGTGCTCTTTAATCCAATCTGAAATTGTATTTCCCCTCTGGAATGACAGACCTTCTCTGATGACGTCTGTCTGACAGCTTGGGCGGAGCCAGAGCCGTTAACCACTCCCCTCCAACGGTAGTCTACCGCAAGCTTTGAAACGCCTACTTTTTAATAGCCAATCAATTGCCAGTGGATAAAACAAGCAGCGTCCTTAGTGTTTCCATTTTACTCTGAATTAGGTCACAACACAAGTCGGTTGTAACTTTCGTTTCCTGTGGTCTTTAAAATGATAGACTGCACAAATAAAAACGTGTACATTGTTTAACCACATTTCTATATCTTCAATAACCCTGCGTAGAAATAAATATTGATCTACTGCTAGAGGCCGTTTAATAAATAATTTTCTTTGAAGAGAATTTGAGAAATCACACAAATGTGTTTCTTCCATTTCTTTAAAGTTCCTCTTGTGACATAACCAAAATAACTGCTGTCGCAACTTGAAACCCTGAAAAATGAGGTATTCTTCTTGAGAGGAGCAAAGATTTATGTGTTGTTTATACGCATGCAGAATATGGAGACCTTCGGGCATGAATTTGTATTCTGCAGCTGTCCATCAAAAGATCCTCATCCGTTGCATGCATGGATTGCCAATGATACGGCGGCGTTGAACGCAGGGCGAAAAAACGTACATGCGTGAACCAGTCTGTTCGATTGTGTGTCTGTGTGTGTTTCGGTTGGAGACCTTGCTGGTTTCAAAGCATTGATACATTTATTATTCCATTAAACCTGGCTGGGGTCAGAACACCTCATTAGACCGACACTTTGAGCGGAGGCTCGCTGAGGAATTAATCTGCGGAGAGAGTCACGCCGAATTATTCCTTTTTCCATGCTTTGGAATTTTTGTCTGCTTCTCTTGATTTTTAGCAGAAAGACGACAACATAAGCACGGCAGACTTTTCCCCCACCGGTTGCCATGTACTAGCGTGTTTTTAATCAATCAGTCAGAGCGCCTCTGTGGCTGTGCTGAAACGTGACCTTGCCCCTGCTTTAAATGAATGCCTAAAAAGGACCTGAAAATGAGTTGGAGGAATCGGGTGAGGGCACGTCTGTTAGAGAAGGTCCACAAAAGGGCAGCCTGAGTCAGCTGCGTCCCGTTAATGAGCAGATTCTGTGTCACTTTTTTCCGTGTTTGTGCGTCACGTGTGTGTTTGTGCGTGTATGTGTGTGCGTCAAGCAATGCGAGGAAACGGAATCAACAAAGCTCGTTCCAATGAGAGTCCTCTGTAAACTCCGGTCTGTGGGCAGTAGCTAATGGCATACTTGTGTTTGTTTACCCCTGTTTACCAAGAATCTGCATCGGGGACTTTGGGGAAAAGCCTCACAATGTCAGCAACTTAAAAATCACAGGACGTTGCAGGAAGAAAAGGTATTAAAACAGAGCAAACACAAAACAGAGAAATAAAGCTAAACGGTGGGAAAAGGAAATATAATTGGAGGAAAGGAGGCTGTGCATATGTGTTTCAGGAAATAGAACTGGGAAAATGAAGGAGATATGTGAGGCACATTCTCCAGGGCCCCAGATTCCCAGGAGCCCCAAGCAATATAACAACACCCCCACCCCCCATGCATAGATTAAGGGCCCAAGTCTTCCCAAATAAACATGTACTGGTGCCCAATATGTGATGGAGGATGTGGAGTCATAACAGCTCAGGGCCCCTGGACTTTTGTTGTTTTATTATCACATATGAAACAAACAAAGCCATTCCCTCTGGAAAACAACACATAATGGAGGATCCTCTCCTTTCATTACCACCCCAATAAATGTGGGTCGGCTGTCAAATCTATATTTAGATGCTGAGTAAATATACAATGGCTTTAAAACGAGAAAATTTTAGGCTGGCCTATTTAAAAGATTTAATAACCCAGGAAAGACACTTGAATTATTTACACACCCTTGCATTGTTTTTGTGTTGCATTGTGTTGCATGTGTGTGCTGATTTCTTTCAATGGATAAACCCAAGCTGTTGGGTTTCTACATCTCTGTTTGAATAGATGTAGATGTTGCATCTCCTTACCCAGGTGTGCTGGTGGATGGATGATGCGTACATCCCTTGTCAAGTAAATGCAGTCACTAAAATGACAAAATAAATGCACCTCTGATATTTGGTTAATTGCAAATGTAAGTGTAATTTTTATGGGACTGAGCTAGATAATACAGGGTGGGAATAGCATTACAGTGAAAGTGTCTTGCTGGAGTAATACAGAAGGCTGTAGATGTGATCTTACCGGAAGTATTGCTTTTCCCTTTCAGTAATGACCTATTAACAATTCTTTCTACTAATTCTGATGGGGCTTTACGATTATACGGTAATCAGCGAGACAGGTGGGAGCCATTTGGGTGTCAGACATTTCCTCTTGCTCTTTAAAATCAAAAAGAAGCTGTTCTTCTGGGATTTTCTGCAACCCCACCGTCTGAAATAAAAAGACGACAGCAGGGATTTCCTTTATCTGTACACCTTGTTGTGTTCAGATTATCTTCACCTCTTGATGTGGAAATTGGTTGTTGCTAGAAGAAGGTCACCTATCTATCATTTTGTATTCCACCGGCGCAGTCGGTTAATTCTGGAATCGCACACGCAAACATGCCTGCAGAGGCGGGTCACGTATTTGGCTAATCTTGATTATGTTCCATACTCATGCTATGTATTTGTTTGCTGAGTGCAATCAGATTTGATTTTCACAGACTGCTTCTCATTTTCAGAAGGACGTCAGTGATTAAGATTCCATCGTATGCACTTATCAGGTTTATAAGCAAGCCGTGAAAGCAGAGACCTGATTGGAAATGCATACTTGAGCAGTATGGGATCAAACAAAGTTATTAGGTGGAACATTGTTGCCCCCAGCCTGTAAGGTCTGTAATGGGGAGATGGTAAGAGAGGGAGATTTTATCAGTCCAGTACTCACACATACGTACAGCAGTGTCCAAAAGCAGTGAGCATGCTTCAGTTTTTCCATTTTTCTAATTTAACACACGTTTTTGGCTTGAAATTATATTATGCATAACAATTTTATGGAAATGTGGAATTAAAAAAATAACCTGAATTTGAGAATTTGTTAGTATTGTGTAAGTCGCCATGGACTTGATGGTCCATGTAATCCCAGCCTGGAAGAGAACATTCCAAAGAGCATCTTGCGATGTTACTGAATGCTTGGCTTAGTTGAACTTTTGCTCATGGTCCATGTGACAAATTTGCTTTCTTTAGATTAGTGACCCAGAAATAGTGCAGTTTCAGCCCCCTTTGTATATGTTACTGTCACCTGTCAGCCCTGCACACAGTCACCACTGAGCTCGAAAATCGAGAGTTAAAACAAGGGAGAAAATAATGGAGAGCTACATGAGAGAAGCTCATTTAAGGGGCACTGATCCAATACATTGTTGGAATTCGATTTGGTTCTAATAGAGCAGTGGCACGCTTTGAATTAAAAGCGCTGGCCATTGGACTTGGGGCAAATTAACATAATGTTTTCACTAGAACTTAAAAGGATGGTTTAATTATGTTTTAATGAAACGCAAAGTTGCCTGTCTGTCTGATTGCCAGTGGCCAGATGCTCTAATCAGATGTTTCCTCCATCTTCTCCAATCTGAGATCAGACAAACAGTGGTAGGAAAAATGTGTTTAGACATGAGGGACTGTTTAGGACCAGCTAGTTTGGGACCAAATGTTAGCTTGTAATTATGAAAGCATCCCATCAATTAGAGAACTTTCTTTTGGTTTTATTTTCTTGCAATAACTTTGTTGAGCTTGATAATTGCCATCAACACTACAGTTTGTATAAAAACAGAAAGTAGAATGAGATTATTTACTTGACTTTAGAAAAGATACAAATAAATTTTGCAGATGCAGTGTTGTGAGTTGCATTTTATGTATTTGGTAAATAACATTAGGTAATAAATTCTCCAGATTATGACAAAATTATGACCAGATCTCTGAGGTAGGACAGGCTAATATCTGGTGTTTAAATGCAATATTTATCACTAGCTACTTTTTATACTGGGTTAGTTTAATGTTTATAGTTTATTTAATTGATACAATATCATAAGAAAATATTTTTTTCTTTTATTGCCTTTAAAAAGTAATGAGAAACCAAACACTATTCGTAAAAAGTGCCTCGCAGCGGATATTAAATTCTCCACTTTTTTCCACTTCCAGTAAGTCCTTAAATTAAATATGTGCACTTGCTGGTAAGCCCTTGTGTGTAGAATTAATTCTATTACCTGCAATCAAAACCTTGGCCTGGAATTCTGAAGAAGCTAATTAATTAAGTTTTTAATAAGGATTAGGATGTCAGCGTTCCACTGCTTTTTGCACACTGCTATCCTACAATATGAGCGAACCGTGTTATTCCTTCGTTTGTTTCGTATGGTGCGATGGCAGCCTGGAGGAGACAAAGTGGAGCAGGGGTGAGTTTCTCTGTGATGGGGCGTTACCTCTCTGTCACATCAGGCGCAGGAAATGCGGAGGTAATGAACAGTGACAATGAGACACCGTGTCGCTCAGCCCACAAACGAGATGTTAACAAGAAAAGTGGCCATTGTCAGAGAGTGATGGGGTGAGCAGATACTCGCAACATATACAGAAAACTTTCACCCCAAGAGGGACAGGGTTACAGACAGACAAACAGACAAAATTCTTGTCTTTAACGCTGCCATCCATAATGTTTGCCTCTTTGTCGCCATCTCTGTTTGAAACATGAAATTACAGGTTACTTTACATTTACAGGTCAAATGGAGCCAAACTGACAGCTCAAATTATAAATCATTATTATAAACATAAGTTGTGAATCGGGATAAGGTGAGCATTTTAAACTGTTCTGTTATGTACTTTATGATGTTTGTTCATTTAACAAAAAATGTTGTGAATTTCAGCTTTAACAGAAGGCGTAACATGCAGCTATAAATGTGACATTTCTCCTCACCATCATTCATTTCTTTATAGAGAATGAAGAGGGTTATTTACATATTATCACAATATCTGATTCGCTTTATTCCCAGACAGAATGCTTATTATTAGAGCACAATTACGAACGTCAGCCAACATCATGACAATAGCCTCAAGCAGAAAACATCCTAAAGTGTGAAAATAACAGTGCGATGAAGAGCAAAATGTAAACACAAGTAAACAGCTCTTTGGCAGGGAGACAGAAGGAATCTATATCACATTTACAAATGAAAAATGGGTCACAGAGGCACATTTATGGATGGAAAGCTCATTAGAGCAAAATTGCGCTTGAAAAACTACCTCCCAAAATGCTCTTTGTTTCGCCACCTTATAGATCTGTGCTCGTCCTGAGCTGACAGTGATGCATATGTACTAGCCGTTCGTATAAACATACCAATATTTTCATATTTACTCACCGTTGAGTTCTTAAAATTAAAGCAAAACCTAGGACAACAGTGAATTGCTGTTGATTGGATTTTGATTTAATTACCTCAAAAGCCTGTCGCTGTTTTTCCAAATGTTAGCTGAGGCAAAGACGTCCATCTCTGGCTCTTAACCCTGCTAACAGTTTTAGGTTTTGTTCCATCAAATAAGAAAAATGTTCTAAAATGTTATTTTGAAAGTTGTAGGAACGTCTAGTTTTTTTAGACTTTGTATTGTTGTTGCTTGGTTTTTGGAATGTTAATCAGACATTGATTAAATTCTGTAACATTTTTAAAATACTCTGGTAAGAACTTAAGAAAAACATTTTTGAGGTATGTGATATATAACATTAAAAAACCTACTAACGTTACTGCAAGGACGTTTTTGAGAACTGTGAGAGAATATTAGCCAATGTTCTGAGAATGTTCTCTGTTAGTTTGAAATACACAGTGCGTGAGTAAACGTGAACCTTGATACACATATAACCTGACGTATTGTACCTCATTAATTGTGAATTTATGGCATGAGGACAAGTTATGGATTTTAGCCACTTCTGAGCTTTAAAGCCCACACTCTTTCTTCCCATAAGCCTGTTCTTGACACATGGCTGTGGTGCTCAGTACAGATTGGTGACAAGCCTCTGGCTTTATTCTCTGCTGCAGCTGTGGCTCAGGAAGGTTTAAAATGGCTGCCCTTCACGTCTGGTCCAGGGAGGTGGAGGAGTGGGGGAGAAACTGGCACATCTCTGTGAGAAAGGACCTTAATCCATCACGGGCAGATCTTGCAGAAGTGTCCTGGATCTGGCAAACGGCAACTCTCATTGTGTGTGTGTGTGTGTGTGTCGTAAGAAGTAATAAAAGCATTACCATGTGTCTTAAAGTTAGAATACATGTGACCCAGTTCAGTTTGTGTGTGTGTGTGTGTGTGTGTGTGTGCGTGTGTGTGCGTGTGTGTGTGTGCATGTGTGTGCGTGTGTGTGTGTGTGTGTGTGTGTAGGTTTGGCTATAGTAAATAAAAYATCAATAATGTGGTATGTACTAATGAAAGTTAGTAAGATCTTTTCACTAAAACAGAAATAAATGTGTGTTTGTGTTCTAGTCAACCTGTACATTATTGAAATATTGAGAAACCTATTATATAATGAGACCTGATTGTAATGACATTTAAAGTGGTGAATCTATATTTAAAATGCTCATAAATAAGCCAAATCATATATTGATTTAAATCTAATTATTTCAGCAGGCTTTCTTCGAGTTAGCTTTAGCGGTATGTTGTAGTAAACATCAAAAACATCATTATCTTAATATGAAAACCATTACGTATATAAAAGGTCCTCACTAATATTGCTTCAAAGGTCTGTGTGTGTGTGTGTGTGTGTAGCATGCTAGCAAGTTACTGTCCCTCCGAGCGCAATCTCGTCTTCAATTATTTGAGCTCAGTCATCCTCACTGTAGTTGACAGGATTAACATTGCACAGACAAATGTCAGAATCACAAATGTCGCTCACAAAGGCAACGTTGTCTTTATTTACGCAGAACAATTTAAAAACGCCAGAGAGCATCCGGTTTTTGGCAACAAGGTCAAACGAAAAACACTCTGCAGTTGGCCGGATAAACAGAAGCAGGGAAGCGCTGGGCCAGCCATGAAAATGTGAGGATTGTTTGATCGGGCAAAGATGCGTATGCTGATGGCTGCCAAAATCCAGCGCCCGAAGCTCTTGTGTGCCGTCACGCATGAGGGAGCACAATGCCTCTGAACGCCAGGTTTGTTAGCGCTGCCTGGGAAATATTTCCGATGTGATCAACAGACCTGCCTCGTTGCCACTTAAAAAGCTGATATGTTTTATTATAGTATGTACTGAGATAGAGCAAATAATCTGTCTTCTTCGCAACATCTTTGTTTGATCTTTAGACCTTCGTAAGAGCTGCTAATTAATGCACCAGAATCTTAAAAGTGGAGCTTTGGCGTGTGTAATTGGCTAATATATTTCCCAGGCAACCAAAGAGGGAATATCTATGCTAAATATCTAGGAGACGTACATAAAAGGTAGAAAATGCTCAGAATTTGACTCGGATAGACGGATATCCCCTGTGTGATTTTACATCTGCCTGTCCTGCCCGTTAGATTGTGTTATCAGCCAAGCCGCATAGAAAAGTGAGTGTTTCTACGCTGTTAACATTCCTGACTGAACACAGATCCATCTCACCCAGCCCCAGGACATTTTCCACTATTCTACATATTCTGCACATCACAAGATGTGAAGTGATGAGGAAAGTCAAAATTTTCACCCCCAAACCTTTTGCTCTTTGCCACCTCAGGTTAGCGTATGTCACTTTAGTTCAGGGCCCTGAGTGAACATTGTGCCACAGCGAGCGTCACCCGTGAGGATGAGGAGACGACCTGTGTGTGTGTGTGTGTGTGTGTGTGTGTGTGTGTGTGTGTGTGTGAAGCTTGGTGGACATGCTCTGAAACACCAGAGGGGGGAGCTGTCACTAAACTCAGAAAGTTTCTGAGCAGACTTCAGGGAGTGTGCGCCACCAGAATTTTAAGAACTAAAATGGCAGAATTTCTGTTGACATGATAAACACATGTCACAGGATTCAAGATTAAATGATGTTTACACACAGTTTGCAGCTTGTTGGAGCCCTTCAGCAACAGCAACAAAATATCAAACACGGTTTCCGTTGACGGTTTCAAGTCACGCCGGAAACGTTCTGACACTATGAATTATTAGCCACCTGTGAATTTCAGCCAAGATGGCCCTGTTAGCAGCTTGTGGTGCTTACAAAAGGTTGGTGTTAACATATTGTTAGCGTATTGAGCTCCTTTGTAAAACCTGTAATTTCATTGAATGCCCCCCTAGGGATGCTTGGCGTGTTTGAAGACATTGTTTCATCCTTGTGTAAAGAGAGAAAACACATTCACTTAGAAAATGAGAAAACGTTGTTTGAGAAATGTTGTGTAATTCCAGTCAAGAGTAAACATAAAGAGAAGTCCATCACGTAGATAAGATCACTGCTGATAAAGCATTTGTCTTTGCCTAAGTAAAGATAAGAATGCATTTAATTGTGTCCTCAATCTGATCAATACAGCCCGTGGCACTGAAAAGTTCTATAAAATTTCTGATGAATCCCTGATAACAACCTGCACTTTAATAAGAATGAATTAATAGAAAACTTGCCCTGTTCCCACGGGAAAAAATGTGCACTGAGAGAACAGACAAACCTGTAATGAGTTGTCAATCAAAGGTATTGATTTTTAGGGGGTGCACATGAAATCTTTAAGTCAGTGGAGTGATTTTCCACATAAACACAGTGCAGGGCATTAATAGACTCGGAGTCTTTGACATTCTTAGCAACAGCCAACATCTCACTAGCAACAATGCCCATCTCCCTTATTTTATCACGCGTTACCGTGGTTTCATGAAATCCGGTGGGCACCGAGCTCACGAACATGCCAAGTTACCATGGCGAACGTTACCACAGAGATGTAAATCCTGTGATCGTGTGCGCCCTTTATCCGTATACTGATTCCATCGGTGTCCATCTCTGTTCTTCCCTACAGGGAAATAACAAATTAAATAAACTGGAGTGATGAATACATCAAAGCGACTTGATTAAAAAGAAAAGGATTAACCAGATTAACCAGAGTCTATATATAATTTATATATAAAGAACGAGCGAATGAGGAATGATAGGAAAGACAATACGACAATTTAACGGAATTACACTTATTGCCCTGACTGCAGATGGGCCATGTAAATGATATTAAGGGGGATAAGCTTTTAAACACCTCTGAGATAGACTGCCGCTCTCACAGCCTTCATTGGATTATCTCACCATATCTGATGAAGAATGAGATATTCATGCTTTTCATTGTAAAGAGACATTTAAAGACAGACTTCCCCCAAACAGGGAACGTTTTCAGAACGTTGGCAATCATTCTGTAAAAGTTCTTTTAAAGTTATCAGAAACGTTTTTGGAGTAACACCAGTGGAACTTTTATATTACATATCCAAAATGTTATTTGTTAAGTGGTTAGAGGAATGTTTTAACAAATGTTCTTTGTTCCTTAAACCAAGCAGTAATGATAATACAACATCTGAAAACCTGGATGTTTTAAATGTTCCTAGAACTTTGAAAATAATATTTTTAACATTTTTTTTTTACTTGGAATGGAAACTTTAGGGAAGCGTTCTTATAACCTAAGATTGACAGCAGGGGTGGTGACTGGCATGTTTGTTTGATCAAAACGCGCCGCGTGGGCGAGCACGAGAGATGATCTTCGTGAACACATGAGCACTTTCTTCTGCCAGCTCACACCAACACCTACCTCAGAAAATTCATCATCGCTGACCGTAAGAACAATCGCAGGTGTGACCATTATCTGCATTTTTCTCCTCACTGAAATCTCTACATGTGCTTCTCTGTCCGTCTGACAGGAACGTTTGGTGTTTTTGTGAGAAACGTCAACAGAGCCCTTCTTTATTTACTGAACTGTGATCGCCCTTTTATCGGCGGTGCTCCGAGTGCACCTGCATCCGTGTCAGAACCGTGAAACTCGCTCAAATGTGAAGATGGCCTTCAGTGTCTCTAACTTGTCTCTTTCTCCCCTGTATGTTTCAACACTGCCCTTCAAACAGTGGCTGATCCTCACATTGGTTGATAGGACTCCACACAGACTATTTTGTAACGTGACGCCGCGTTTTCTCTTATCTCAAACCAGCGCTCTGCTTTGACAATGGCGCTGTCGAACGAACTCTCGGTTGAATATTTGCGCATCCTTAAGTAAAAGCTTAAGGGGGACTTATCTGCTCGCGCGTGATTACCATTTTAATAGGTTTATTTTCGAGTCTGGCTTTTGTGGTTTTAAAAACCATGTGAAAGGTGGAAAACTCTTAGTTTGACAAAAGCTCAAGGCAAACATACAGCTCCCAAAAGAAGACTCATTTATCTTTCGTGGTTTCTGTTATTTGTATAGCCATTCTAAGAAACGGGTGGGGAGTTCATTTTTGTAAGGTTTTAAACGTTATTAGACCATTATGTGTTTGCTTTAAATATATTAAACCCAAGGTAAATTAACACATTTTAATATATGTTGGTAGTTTTACAGTTTAATTTGACGTTACAAATTGGTTTTCCTTCTAGTCACATAAACCCCTTCTTCAGAGTCAGTCCTTGTTTATTTGCTGAATTTAAACAGGACATTTAACTGCAAGGATGTATCGCGAGCAAACATCCTAAATGGTGAGGTGGCCATCAGTCAATGTCATTCAACAAATAAATCATTTTTTATGTCACTCCCCCCCTCCCCACCCTTAAACACGACGGCCCAGAGAGATATGAATATGTATTGGGTGGGTGATAACAGCAGCCATGTTTTTCTTAAACAGCACTTTTCTGACAGGGATGCTGGGGTAAGGAGCAATCGAATGGAGATTGTTTCCAATACTGGCCTCTATATTCATCAATAATTGTGAGGGGTGTCAGATCAGATGGCAGAATTTGAGATGTTGAAGAAGAGATGGTATCTTTGTGTCAGTGTGTGTTTGTGCAGTATGTGGGTGTGTGAAGGTGGCTATATGTGTTGGTATAGATAGCACCCACATGCAAGCTATGAGCTCAGTCTGTTATGTGGGTGCTTTTTGACAAGGAGGAAAGAATACCACCACTCACATCCCACTCGCAAACATGCTTTCTTGCACAAACAAAGCACACCTGTTTATTTCAATTCTATATCCACAAACTAAAGCTGAAATGTGTCACTTCTGTGCCACCAGTATCTCCAAAACGAACCAAAAGCAAAAATAATGATTGTTTTTATACACGACTCCAGAACTTTGCGCCTGTCTCTCATTGGTCAGGTAAACAGAGAGCCCCGCCTCAAAGTCATACCATTGGCTGAGCCAGTGTTGCTGTGAGGGCTGGAGCATCCAAGCTTAAAAAGCAACAAAATTCATAAGTAGTGCAAATTATTGTCACACTATATTCCAAGTCTTCTAGAGCCACGTGAATGAATTTGTTCATGAACCTGTTTCTGAAAGTTCTCACTAACTCAATTATCTTGTCACATCAGGTACCAGTTCACTGAAGAGGAAGATTATCAGTGACTTAAATTTTGCTCTGTTTTACATGTAAAGCTCCCATTTGGAAACACACAAGCTCTAGAACCACTTTTATACCTAAATGGTGTTGTAACATAATTTTAGCTTCAAACCTTTAAATAAATGATGACAAGATTTTTATTTTTAGGTGAACTGTGCCTTTAAGCTGAGACAGTATGAAGCATTTTAACACTGGAAAAAAATACACACTTAAGCCTTAATTAACAAGCTGGCTTGTAGTCAAATGCAAGTCCTGCTCATTGCCTTGGCCTCCTTCAGGGGGAAATATATTCCCTCCCTCTCTCTCTCTCTCTCTTCTTTCTCACTGAAATCTAACCAAGAAAGGCCCAATCAATGATTCCAAGCCACATGTCCTTGAATGATAATGAAACCCATGAAGGCAGATGCAGAGTTCAGGTTTACAATGTTGTTTACTCTGTAGGCACCTGGATCATAATAAAAGCATACACATGCATTGACTTTCCTTATCCCTTTCCTCCAACACCAAGTAAACAATGATGCATGAAACCATTTGCCAGTTCCTTTTCTCTTCACACTCATAAAAGCTCAGCGGTACCTTCTAGCAGAAAAAGGGGAAAGGGGAGAGCAAACAAAGAGAATGTCGACAGACACGCCGTCGTCTGCTGTCAGTATGCGAGTCAGTGTGTGTGTTAACCAGGCTGTGAGCTAAGGCGGCACGAGACGAGGCTCACCTGCTTCCTTGACTGTAATTACAGTCTGTGTGTTTCTCTCTTTGCAGTCATTCTTCAGTCTGTTCTCTTTCTATTTCACAAACCTCAATCACGCTTCTCTAAGCCAGACAGAACACATACACACAAACAGGAGTGAGTCCAGACAGCTGTCACACCGTAGCCAAAACACACTGCAGAAGAAGCCCAGGTGAAACAACATCAATTCAGTGTGTGAGTTTATCCTGTTAAAGGGACAGTTTATCCAAAATGAACATCCAGTTGTTATTTACTCAGCCTCACGTTGTGCCAAATCCGTGTGAACTTCTTTCTTCTGTGGAACACACAGAAGAAATTCTGAGGTTTTATTCATGCAGTTATAATAAATAGAAACTATCAAAAAGGACACGAAACATATACAAGTATCAAAAAATGTTTCTCCATGTTGGCTGTAGACATTCCTCTGTGTGGAAAAAAAACAACTGATTTTTAGTAAAAATAAATAAATCATAAAATAATGACTTTCAGGGGGTTTGATGTTCAGGAAACATACTGATAAATTACATTGAGTTTGTATACATTGAATGCAGTTTTGGAAAGTCTGAATGAAATCTGAGTTCTTTTAGAAGCTCAGTTCTTATTCATTGTAATTGCATGGAAAAAACGACCAACACCGGCGTCTGCAGAATCTGTGTTGTTGCCGCATGATGGTGGTAAATGATGAAAGAATTGTTATTTTTGGATAAACTATTACTTTTATGGTTTATTTGAAGGTTCTCAGCCCGTATGCCTGTTTTTCTTTTGTGAGCCATCATTATGGTGGTATGCTTTGTCAAACTGATGTTAGTGTTATGCACAGGAGAGACACAATCACAGAGGCTGATCTCACAATTGGGCAATTTTCAGAAACGCGTTTGGCAAATAAAAGGCTCGATGCTGCTGGTAAACGTAGATGAGTCTGTGCTCAGAGAATCAGAAGTTCGTTTTACTTTCTTGCACAAAGAGAGAGAGAGCGAGACAGCGGTTGTGGGTTTAAGAGATAAACAAAAAAGCAAAGCACAAAGCAAAGGGCAAGAGAGAGATTGAGAGAGAGAGATTAGCAGGTGTGTAAAATCCCTTGCTCAGATTTTGCTGGAGGGAAACTGGTGGTCTCTTGTGTTTTTGTTTTTTTACACCCAGACTCACAGTGCTGCTTTTAGTAAGATCGGCCTTGTTTCACATGGATCTCACAGTAAGAGTGCAGTTAAAGGTCTCCTCCTCTTCCATACGGCCCCATAGCTCAGAGGGGATGTGACATTAATGTTAAGACTGTGTTATCTGTGCAAGCACAGGCACTACTGAGCTGTGGCCAGATCCGCCCAGACGTCCCTGGTTTTCCTGTTTGCTTCATCTTCTTTTTCTGCATGAGGTTAATTTATAACAGTTCTGTGTTGATTTCTAACGCAGAGTCTATTTGAATCTCTCTGTGACAATGACATAATGATGGATAGACACATCAGCGCAGTATTATAATGGTTGTTTGGAAATGCCAGATCTGTACTCCAATACGCCCGGTTCATATGATATATCAAGCAGCGACATCAGCACCCTGCAGTACGACATGTTATACTACATCTAAAACTATTGCAAATCTCATTTTTTGCAATTGTTATAATTATTACATTTGCCATTTTTTACGACCACATATTAATTGATTCATTTGTCACTCCGCAAGACTTTTTAAAAGTGCGTACATACACATTTTATTATAAGCCCTGAACCAAAAAAACTAATCAAAAAGTTCATGTTTTTTGTACATGTATAAACAACACACATACAATTTCTGTAAAAAATACTCTTCTTTTTTTTTGCAGGTGTAAAGAGGGTTATCGTGGACTTCGTTGTGACCAATTTGTCCCAAAGACGGACTCCATCTTATCCGACCCAAGTATGTATTCATGTCATTTTAGTGATTTTCTGAGGGAAAATGTTTCATTTTACTAGCGAAATTAGCATGACGTGGATAAACACAACATTATTAAGCCTTCCATTTCTACTACATCAAGTCATTTGGTTACAAAATGTCTTATGAATACAGCAAGCCTTTTTGAACTCTCCTGAGAGAATGTCATTTACTTTCTACTCGTAGTTTTTAAATATTCTAGCATCATCTAGCATCAGGTTAGTCTTTTAGCAACCAGGGCTAAGAGTTCTCCAGCAATTTCTCAGAGCCATGTATTGCTTAAGTAGCTAATTATACCTCTCTCTGTAAGTGCTGAAATTGGCGTCACCCTTACAATACCACACTTTTACGAAAACCAGCTTGTGTGGTTAATCAGGAAACATTTGCATATGCTATTTTCTCAAAGGGAAAGCTGATCCCTAACTCTTTTAGTGCAGGGTTTGGTTTAGGCTGACACGCATAATGCATAACCTGTTCAAATTTATTGTCTACTACATAATGCAAGTTAATCATTTTCTTGATTCTAACGAGGTCCAGAGCAGCAACGAAATGGCTATTTTTCTGTTCCCCTGCCATCAGAAAAGCTCGGAGTCCCCGAATGAAAGTAATTGCTTTGCTAATTTTAGGTTTACGCTAAAATCATTAGCCATTCCTCTGTTAGATGAGCCTCAGTTTATTTGTGGATAGGCGGGTATGACCCAGGTTAAATGGGGACACTTGACAGTAAAGTGCAATGTAAGTAGTCGAAGTGAAGTTAACCGTAAACGAAAAAAGCCGTCAGCAAGGGTTGTTCGCTTTCCAATAGTTTGTTTCTGGAGAGATTTGTGAAATTCCTCTCTGCCAACATTTATGCCGGTCAACCATCCATCGAACGAGTGAACAGCTCATGATTTAAAACCCTCACAATAGCTTGGCACATAAACCCCTTCTCCTGTGACTCAACTTTCCAAGAAAGCTATTATATTGATATGAAAGCACTGTGCTAAGAACTAAGACATGAAACCTTGAACGAAAAAGAGATAGAGGGAAAGACAAAGAAATACTGTTCAGTGCTAGATGAATCTAAGTATGAATTGTCTTTTATGGAGTGATCTGTTACTGAGTGTGATAGCAACCTAAACGCCCATTTAAAGCTATTTTAGAGTTGCCGACCCCACTGATTGGCTGGTAATGGCGTCTTTCTGTAGCCGGTTTGCCAGGGCCCACATTACCTTCCAGATACTCCTGTTCTATATCTAATTTTCTCAATGAGAGCATTTATATCTGCTACCCATCATGCCCGGAGATAGAGGCCACTTTTCCAGCAGGTCTGTCATCTTTTTTACTGATACACCTACACGATCATGCTATCCTTTTTTCCTCCACTCTTCTGTTGACACCGTTTAGCAAATAAAGCAATTCTGGGCCTTCTGTTGCAAGTCTTGTAAATGTAGGGAAAGTCTTCAGTATCCATGTTTAGTTTTTTGTCCACCCATCCACTATTGAAAGAAGACAGTTAATCCAGATTATGTGCTTGATTTACATCCATTCCCGCCACAAAACAGCAGCTTGCGCAAGAAGGAATCGCAACGCTCAATATCTTATGTCAAATTAGACTCTTTTTTCATAGCCCATTATGCTTTCAATGTATCTTTATTCCACCCTGTTGAGGCCAGTGTTTGTTTTTCCCCTTCCTGGCTTGAGTCTGATGTGTGTGGCCCAGTGCATCTTTATTCACTTAACCCACCAAATGAGCCACAAATCACCCCCTGGGGGCGGCTTGGCTTTATCTGCCACATAGTCTTTTGTCCCCTGAGCTTTTTCAGAATCTATCTCTGCTCAACACACTAGCACAAATCATCCACAGACCAACGTTTTTGTCTCCATATCGACTGCCACATGAGAGACGCTCCAAAGAGCATTGCCTATATGTGGCCTGCATTTCTCCCCAGCTCCCTGGCATGGAGGAAAACACTGCGGGTCAGTGTCTATAGAACCTACCTGCTCGATATGAGCATTGCTGTTTAGTATCCCTAAACTACTTTGTCTGCAGTGTACTGTATGGGAGGGGTCTTAAAGTGAAAGTGTTTCTGTGCCACCAGCATCACCAAAAGTAATGTTTTCAAACAGGTTAGTGCCTTTGTTGAGCCTACATTACTGTGTTGTTGTTTTTTGAGCGAAGTCAACCTACATATGGTTTACTTACAGTTGTCTCCACAAAAGTATTTTCTCATTGAAAAAATGGCTTGCTGGCATTTTAAGAACAAGGTATTTGGTTGGTGGAGCATTTTCTCAGGGCTGTGGATAAACCGGGATTCAGCCGGTGACTCGAGGGAGACGGATTTCACGACTGCCTCGCTCAGGGGACAGCGGCCCTTCTCATTTAGGTATTTATTTCTTGAGCATTAGGCTATGTAAGTAAGCCGTACAAAGGAGCTTTCGTCTATTGCTCCAACTAACGCAGGATTAAGAGTTTGATTCATTTTCACAGTTGTGCGACTGACGGTGATTCAGTGTCCCGTGCCTGGTGCTCTCACATTCCTCTGCGATGACGCAAATGTCTCCCAAAAGGTGACGGGACAACGGATGGTCGCCTGTGTTTTATAGTAGCACTACATCAGGAACGTGCTGCCAAGATTCGAGGAATGCATGCATATCCGTGCTTAATGACTTTGCGTGTGTGGCTCATGACAGCACAGCGATTATGACTGGATGAATGTGGCAGTTATTGTGGGCAATCAGAGGCAGCAGCAGTCTGAATAGGCCAGGCAGTGCTGGCAATAGGAATATAAGACAGCCTCTGGATGATCGCCTGGGCCTTTTGTTCCTCAGAACTGTGTTCTGTTTTTTAAAAATCACACCCGACTGCACAACACCCAACAGATTCAATGGGCCCAGAGGAAAAACACTGTGCAAAATTTTGGGTAGGAGTATTACCAACAATTCTTGCTTACATTAGCATTTTAAAACAACCTTAGAGCGACTTCATGTAGAAGAGACTGGGGCTAGTTTCCACACTTCTTACTCCAATGAATATATCTCAGGTTAGGTTTGTTTTTGACAGCCAATTTCTGTATAGGCACATACCTTAAAGCGTCTGCTACAAAACATCTATTGAACATTTCCATTTTGTAATTGCCCAGATACAGTTCACTGAACACGTGTTCATACTCAATATATGACGGGCATGTTGTCACAGTAACCTTGTATAACCTTATATTGGCTTTTTAGCAAAATTTAATAATATTAGTAAGACTGTGTGTGTGTGTGTGTGTGTGCGTGTGTGTGTGTCATACATTTATATATGGCTTGCAGAATCCAAAATGTTAATATAAGAAATCATACAAATTTGCTGTTTCACATAAGAGATTTTTACATGTAGTTCACAAGACGTAAATTTTTATATAGTATATTGTCTGTATAATATATTGTTGACCCTTGCCTGAATGTATGGCAACGCTGTTTGTTCACTTGTTTACCCAAAGGCTATAGCAAAATATGATGTTGGCATTTTAGTTTGAAGCCAACATACAAAACCAGCGCTGGAGAGAAACTACATTCGTGTAATTGGATTTATCGGTGGATGCCAGTAACCAGGAGTTCTGTCCCCGTTCACCCTGAATTCACCATGAATTTAAATGATAAACAGGAATTATTTAGACTAAGACTAGACTCCTCGCTTTCTCATTAAAACTGCGGCAGTCTACCATTACTGTTCCACTCCCTGTATGAGGGAAAAAAGAGATTATGGCTCATTATTTTCCCACAGATCATATTTAAACTACCGCATGAATATATGCAAAAACCCACGGCGTTGAAAAATCGTGTCTGCTGTATGACAATTCATCATTTGACAGAGGGTTTTCTGTCGCTGTGTTTGATTTCTGCTTTCCCTAAGTATGTCCACTAAAATAATCTTTCCCGGTCGAGCTGCAGTCTATTTAAAAACCTTAGACCACCTCTGTCAGAAAAGCAATTAAGTGTGAGGGTTTCATTTTAATTTAAATGAGATTATATTACAGTGGCGTGAAAAAGGGGACTATTCAGATGAAAAAAGCATGAGTGTTCTTCTCTTTATCACAACCAGCAGTTCTGAGCCTTCAGTGGGATAGAGGAGAGAGAGAGAGCGAGAGACAGTGACTACATTTAAAAAGCAGATTTGCCTGCGCACTGCCTTGCCTGAGAAAGCGCCCTTAAAGAAGAGTCATGTCGGCTTGAAGTCTTGGGATGAATTAATAAAATCTTCGAAGTAGCAAAGACAATTATAAGCATCTCTCGGGCATTACAGATGACACAGAGGCATTTCTAAAGCCCATGCCTGACAACATCTAGGTCCTTCAGAAGGGAATATCTAGTCTGCAGGCAGCTAACAGGCCTTTGTGTGGCTTTATATTATAAGCTCCCTCGCTATCTTCAATATTGTGGCTGCTGGTGTCTTGGGTAATCAAGAGAAAGCTATTTTTGTTGTCGAATTGTTGCTCTGCAGAATCCTTTCTTCTCTTTCTGAACACTGAGTGGTTTTAGTTGACACAAAACTGGTCTTGCTTTTTATTCACCATTATCTGGGTGATTTAATTTGTCTTTGTTTGTGGAAATATGCATGATAAAATCTCTCTCTTCTGCTGTTTAACACTTTTTTTATCTGTCTCTCCCTTGAAGCAGCAGACGAGCTGGGCATTGAGTTTATGGGTAAGAAAAAGCCTTTTTTCTGCCACACACACACACATCTCCCTTATTCTCACACACACAGGCCCATCTTCTCCTCCTTGACCAGCGTTAATGTATACATGCTCACATGATGCTCGCTGTTTCTCATAGAAACCTAATGTTCTTGAGTCTCCATGGAAACAGAGCAAAAGAAATGTGTTCTAAAGGCACAGGGCAGCATCTGTATGGGTGTTGCGGACTGTGTGACTTTAGCACTTTGTGCTTGTGTGTGTGTGCCTGCTTGTGTCTCAATATATGTTGCTGTTAATTATTGTGAGGCCCTGAGGTGTGTTGTATGCTGAGGTGGCACATTGCGTACCAAGACTCTAGGGATAAAGAACTAAATAGCTGCCTTTAGCCTGACAAACCACAGCATCCACACACTTAAAGCAGTGTCAACATACAGGGACCCCTAAAACTGCTGTGAAAATGGATTTTCAGCGGACTATCTTCCGCACGCACAGCCCTAGCATCCTCTCTCTCATGTGTTTGACAACTAAAAGCATTTATTTAAGTGAACGTGTGAATCTTCTGAAGTTTTCCATTAGACTTGCTTCACACGCTCGCTTCTAGGTTTCCTCAAACCCTGTCAGGAGAGATAGTTATGGTGGAGAAGATATGCATTTCTGCTTCTCTGAAATGACTGCTTCAGTGATTTTAATCTGGATGGTGAATGAGTCCAGTTGTGGCTATTAGGGAGCGTGTATGTGTGTGTGTGTTTATATGCGTGTCCGTGAGAGAGATCGCATGGGATGCACATGTGCATGAATGGACATTTGTGCATTTGTGGTCTGAGAGAGCGTTTCAGTCACGGGTGGGTGTGTGAAAGCGAGTCTAGCCATCTGCTGCAGACCAGAGACTCTCCACCAAGCTGAGGGCTAAATGTCCTGGCGTCCCAGTAGCTTTGCTTGTTTATTTCACAGACAGGAGGAAAAATATGATGCTTACAGGGAGAAAAGAGATCCCTGCCTAGCTGGTCTTTAGCATATGTTACTGAACTACTAAATTCAACCCAAAGGCTATCACAGCTAACAGAGAATGTTCTCAGAAAAGGAAAATGTTCTCTCTAAAATTTCTCTCAAAGTTATTAAAACAATTGTTTTTACAGTAATGTTTGTAGATGGTTTATTTATATATAAACATATTAAGTTGTTAGTGGAATATTTTAAAAACATTCTTACAACCAATATAACGTCAAAGAAATTTATGGTTTACACATTCTAAGAACATTCAAGATAACAGTTTTAACATTTTTGTTACTCAATGGAAACGTTGAGGAAACGTTCCACAACTTAAATTTGTTAGTTGAGAAGCTGTTTGCATAGTTATGCATGGCTGGTGTTTTCAGAGGGAGAAGAGCAGATGTTCACAGTGGTTTTTTGTTAAACAACCATAGGCCAGATTCTATTAGTATTTACTGCAAGTACACAAGCCTGCGAGACCCGTGACACACATGAGTGCCTGTCCATGCATTAGTCTCACATCTCCCTGCATGAATCTCTGCTCTTTGTCTTCGATCATCAAATCAGTTTCAATGCACACGCATGTTAGCACGTTTGCGCACGTTTGCATTCTAGCCCGTAGCTGTTAAATGTGAAGAAATGATAGTAATAGCCAATTAGTCTGAGACAATCCCCTACCAATCATCTCTGAAAATTCACATTCTGTTGCATTGGGAATATTTTCCATTATGGTTGTAGCATTGACTTTTGTAACAACCTATGAGAGGCAATTAACTACACAACATTCTGTTGATCGGTCAATACCTCCATGGTAATTATTACTGCGAAGAAAGCCATAAAATGTGTGTGTTTCCTGTCTATCTTTTCAGAGAGTGGAGAAACCTATCAGAGACAGATTCTGTCCATCTTCAGCATAGCCATGGGGATCAGCTTGCTGGGAGTGGCTTGCATGGCTCTTTACTGCAAAAACAAGTAAGTCCAAACCATCACTGGAACCTGAATAAACGCTGTTGGAACATTGTTGGAACACAGAAATCAGCTTGAACTACATTTATAGTAGTTTATAGGAATATGGCTGCGCTAAATAAAATGTGAAAGTCACAAATGATCTTTAAAAAATTCTTGAGGAAATTCACATATTTAAAACGTTTGCAACACTTTTATGTACGGCATCTTAGCGCTAAAATTTGCATCTTGTTAACTAACCACTGGAAATCCAATTTAACTACTGGTGTAGTCCTGCTTCATGCATATTTAAATTAAGTAATTGCCATTTTTAGCGTAAACACGCCTCCTTTCTATGTAAATTGTAATTATCACCAATTGTGGCTTACGCACACAACCCAGCACTCAGAACCAGCGTGCGATCTGGGAATTGCGCTGCGTGTTCAGCTGAGATTTTTTGGGCTTGTTTGCACTGTCACCTGTTTCACATAATTCCTTAAGTACATCGGTGCTAAAACTACACAGACAGCACATGCAAAGTAAACAGTGGGTGCACTTCAATCTCAGTAAATTTCCCTCCGTCAGTAATTTAACATGTATTGATGCTTTACAGGAGGCAAAGAGAAAAACATCGGGCTCATCTGACGGAAATTCGCAACCTGAGGGACTGTACCGTCAACGCCTCCGACCTCATGTCTAAATCCAGCCACAGAACCGAGAGAGCCCTCCAGCTCCAAAAGGTGACGCCTTCCAGCTGGTTTGTTTATGTCTCCAAGCGCAAATTTGCATGACGTCCGTATTTGTGCTGACAGTGCACATAATGATCTCTCTTCCGAGAAAAACCTACATCTCGGCACCCATGCATACCAAATGCACGTATACTGGTGGACATCGAGCCACCCACGTGTTGTTATAGAGATTCAAATGAAATCCCCTGTGCATAACAGTCACTATTAATGAATACAATTGGCCAGCAGGCTTCTGGAGGAATGATGCCCTCCACAGCTTTACTGCTTTCCCACCTGCTCCGAAGATCCCTCAAGCTGACAGAAATAACACTGCATGCAGCTCGGGGAGTAAACATCGCATCTATCTGATGCAACAGTCAAAGGCAGCTAGCCACCTAGATTCTTAATAACCGGATGACAAGAGTTGCATTATCAAAAATGGACGATCAGTCTCTTTCTCTACCGCCACTTAGTGGTTTGTTCTCCTCCAGATGTTGAAAGCTCATATTCCCAGGTGTGTGTATCCAATAAGAAGCAGGAATCAAGTCTCAATTATTCCCTATGGTTTACATTTCATTGTCTTGGCAGATGCTTTCATACCATAAGCAAATTATGCTGTAAGACAAGTGCGTGTGGCGCATATATGATATTGGCATATCGTGCAGTGTGCATTGTCCTAACCAACCATGCAGACAAATAACAAAACATTTCTATGGTTACGCCTGGGAAAATCCAGTCAACTATGAAATAACCTTATTGCTCCTGATAACTGTTCAAGATCAAGTATTTTCTCATTGGCTGTTTGTTGTACACACCAAGCAGTGATGTCACATCCATTGTAGAAATAAGAAATGATGGTGGAAACCTGTGAAATCGGGCCCTGCTTCAGACCTTATGTTAATGTTACACATGCCAATCTAAGCATGTAAAGCAAACCTTTAATTGAACACTTATATGCTACTAAAAACCTGATGACAGATGACAGCTGAGATGATAGCACAAGACTCGGGAGGGGTAAAAAAACCCTTTAATTTAGATTTGTTTTCTGTGTGTTTTGCCATCTCAGGTACAGTTTTTTTGATAATTTCAGCATCACGTTCTGTTGTTCTGGTTTCCTCTAGTTATTTTAGTTTTTTTACCCCACTGAGGCAATGAAAGGTTGGTCAGAAATCATCCAATTTTCCTGCTGGAGAGAAGAACAATGCTAACAGGTCCCCAAGGAGCTAGCGGTGTTGAAAGGACATGCTTTTTCAGCAATAAGACCCCAAACTAGTTTAAAGTCCAACCCAATCGTTTTAATGATGTTTCACAGGACAGGAAGAGGGAGGGAGATTTCACTAGCTGGAATAACTGCATTATCCCCTGCCTTTAAAACTCAGGCAACATCGGGGGGCGTGGAGTACTTAATTCAGAGTGCTCTCCAAGTGCTGGCCTGTAGTAAGATAATGGTTTTAATTTTAAAAAGGATTGTAAAAAAAAAGATAGGAATTCATTAATGTAATCTTGTCTGGGATTAATTCCTGACTGCTGCAGAAGGGAAGAGAGAATAATCAGTGTGTCTCGCTTAATCTGCGGCGTGTGAATGTAAAGTGTAATTAAAGTGGCTTTTTCTACACTGAGGGTCTGTATATCGCAGAATGAACATCTACATACTGACTCTCATTGGAGTTCATGATCCCTTTATTTAATCTTTGACACAGCACAACCAAAGGTCTCTGTGTGTGCGTGTGTGTGTGTGTGTGTACGTGTGTGTGCGTGTGTGTCTGCATAAGTGAGAGGAAAAAAATTAGATGCTACGAGATCAAGACATTGCAAGAGCAGACATACGCACATTTATGGCTAAAATCATGTGATCACCCAAAAGCTAAACCTGTGTGTGCTTATTACCCATTTCAATAACAGACCAGTGGAAGATTGGCTATGTCCTTGAACGCCCACACCTATAGCTCCAGTTATCAGGGGGTGTCCACCATGTAGTGTAGATGAAATGACAAACCGTGAGGTCATTCACTGTTCAGCTTTGTTCCCCTGCAATAATATTTCTTATTTGCTGTTCGTCACTACAGAGCAGAAGAACCCCGGGTTTCTCTTCTCCACAGGCGGCCGGCATAAAGCTCAGCGGCTCAAAAGTCTCCCCACAAAATCATAATCGTAGCTTCTCCGTGGGGAAGCGCTGCAGGTATGTTCTTTGAGCTTTATTTTCATCGCAAAACTTCTGACATCTGTACTCGTCTCTATAATAAAAGCAGACAGGGAAATTTAATCAGCTTTCAATATGGCACCATATGTCAACGTCAAAAAATAAACAGCACTTAAAGGAATTATAATAATTGTAATTGTTAACAGCCATGACAATTAGCATTTTTGAATTGTGGCCAAATCATAGCTGAACTTTTTTCTGAATAGTAAAGTACAAGCATTGATTGATAGAAACCATCTAAAAGTAGTGTGTAAATATATTGCATACAGTAGTGTATAAATATATAACCAGACGCTGCTTCGTGTAACAGTGTTGAAATGATCTGTTATTATTCCTGTTTCATCTTGGAATCTTTAATCTGTTTCTGGGTCAGTGATTTTATTGGTCCAGATCTATTAAATTGATCAATAAAATCAAAAATGTAATTTATAATTTAATACATTCATATTGTCTATCATGAACAATTTCTAAATTAAAATTCATTTTGATACTGTTTTTCTCATTAAAATGCTGAAAGTCATTAGGTTCTCTGAAAAGGCTGAAAATCATTAAGTTTTCCTTTTTTGTAATATGACATAGTCATACTTTTTTATGATAAGGCACCTTTTGTTCGAGTTAAATGTCATTATCCCATAAAAATTGAATGACTCAAAAATGTTTTGCAAAAATATGTATTATATTTATATATTATATAATATTATTAAATATATATTTTAAAAATGTCTCTTAAAACTTGTAGTTTTAATCCCTTATTTAAGGTACAAAGAAGGCATTTTAAAATCTAATGATTGCGCCACATTTTTGGAGTTATTAAATAACTTTGATGAAAATGGCGCTTTGTTTAAAACATGAATGAAAGTTAAAAAGACACAAATTCTTATAAATATCATATGATTTTTTTCTTCTTTATGATCATCTTTATTTTCACCCTTCAGAAGCTGCTCTCTGTCCTCAAGCCCCGCCCTAAAACAGAAAGCGACCAATTATCGAGCTGTCTCAAAGTGGACTCCGCCCATCTCTAGAGCAGGCCATCATCTTGGTGGAGGATCAAAAGATTCTCTTCATTCCTACAAACATCTCCAGGAAGTGGAGGTCAAAGAGGTGATGCCAGAATATTTGAAAAGGTGAGCGATAACATCCATCAAAATCTATGTGACATGACACATAACAGCTTCTAAAATGTTTCAGATGTTATTAGACCAAAGATGTGATTGACATGACATTTGTTAGGACATTGTCCTCTGTGATTAATACATTTTAAGTAGCAGTGCCCAAAAGTGCCATCATGGAAAAAACGTCCTAATATGTTAAAGATGAAGAAGATCAGAAAATAACATACTGTAGTCTGAGAGATTAAAACACATTCAGCTTCATTGAATGTGCTCATAGCATCAATAATGTCCTTCAGTTAAGTAGAGGCTATGTGTGCAAGTAGCGCTTGCTCTTGGGTTTCCAAGAGATGTTTTTATTACCATTGCCAACTTGATCCAGCTTCACAGTGACTTGTAAAATCTGTTCACTGCCAAACTCTCTCTATTTGACCTATTTCCATAATTTACATTCTTAAACAGTACAGCATTGTGCTTGAAAACTCTTTAATAGTCTGTGATCATGCACATACAATCACAGAAGGGGGTGTTTTTTACCCCAGTGTGTCTCCAGCAACCAGTTTTTTCACCCTTTTTTTGTTTAATTAAAGCATGTCTGAAAGGACAATTGGGGAGTTATCCCCCTATAGAGGGTTACAGTATATAGCTGTAGTTATAATTGTTCAAGATTAATTAAATATTGATAAGCCTGTCACAGTCTTTCTCAGGCCAAATCAGTCTTGGCCAGACCAAAGAAACAGACTAGTCTGATCTGACCTATTTCTAGACTTAACAGTCTTAAAACACCAACACCATCCCTGAACCTCTCTCTTGTTGCCATGGAGACACCCTCCAGTCTAATGGAACTAGATGTGAGGAGAGAGGGGGGAGAGAGAGAAAAGGAGAGAGATGGGCATGCAGAGCTTGTTTGCCCCCCTCCCTATGACAGCAGGACCCCCACAGAATGTTGTTGGTTTCATGAGAATCTCCACACAGCCGCACGTCTACCTGTCACAGATGAAATATGACTTGCAACTGTGTGTATCATCGGTGCAGTTATATTTAGATATTGTTTTGATTTGTTTAGATCTGCCGGATTAACCCGCAGCTAAGAATACACTTTTAATACCCATGCATTGTGATATGGGGCTCAATTATTTAAGCCCAGCCATTTAACACTCTTTGATGTGAGACAATAACAGTAACTCATGGTTAGATGGAGAGAGGTTTGGTAAAGTGGCAACACATACTGTTCTGGTGCTTTTATATTTCAGGATGTTCCTAAAGTGACGATATTTAGTATAACAGCACTGGTACTTGTATCACTCTGTACATATGATTTATTAGACCAGAGTATGTGAGCGCTGTCATGTGCGTTGCTTGGCGACATGCTGAGCTTGATGTTTTAGTCTTTTATGGAACTATGTTCATTGATGGAAAAAATATGCAAACTGGCCAAACAGTCTGAAATGTCAGTTGCTCAGTTATAACTTCTTGTTTATAGAACTTTGATATAAAAGCAATATCACATCATTGTCCCTGCAAAAACTGGGTGAGATATTTAGGTTTCCCTATCTGTCACTGCAAGGTGTGCTGGATTTGATAAGCAGCCTCTTCCTGCAGATGAAAACCACGGCCAAATGAAGTAGCGTAGTCTTCATAACCTCACAGGTCTGAGAGAGGGATATACAGGCTTTGATTGGAATGGCTTAAATTTATGATAAGGCTGTCACAAGAGAAAAACAGCTTTAGTTAACATTAATGCTACCACAGGCATACAGCCCATGCTGAGGATTATAAATAATTACACTGAGATTCCAAATTCCCGCTACCTCAAAATCATTTTATCACTGCTGCGATTGTTTTTTTATATAAATTGTTCTCACTATGTTTTGAGAGGCTGAGCACTTCCCTTCATCAGTTACCAGAATAATTGAAGTGCAATTACTAATTCCTACTCTCTCTCTCTCTGTTGCAGATTCCAGTCTCACTCGGACACCAATCAGCAAAGCCGCTTAAATATGAATATGCAAATTGTTGCCTCCGCCCATTCCAGAGAAAAGATAGGCTACACTGATGTTCCATGCACTCGTCTTGACCAGGCAACAGCCTTTCTCTCCCCGTCATTCCGAGCTCACTCCGTACCCATAATCCCATCTGTTCAGGGACCTGATTATGGAGTGGGACCTGGGGAAGGAGGCGGGATTAAGCTGCACAGTGGAGGTGGAGTTTCCTCCAGCTACAACCTAATCAATCCTGAGATTGAGGCGGAGCCAACGGCAAATTCCAGCCAAACACTTGCCAGCTCCTCTGTTACAGTACAGGAGCCACAGACACTTACCTGCTCTGAGTCTTTACTGATGTCAAGGGGCCAAATCAAACACAAAAGCCTTGTTACCTATATGACAGCCTTGGGATCAGGCATGGGCTCCCGGAGAGCAAAGACTGTCATTTCGATGACTGTACTGGGATCAGGGGCGAAAACCACACAGTATACCGCCAGTCTTCTGTCTGAGGACACTGGAGGACAGGAAAATCAGCATGTTCAGTCCACTTTTGAAGAAACTTCAGGACAGGAGCAGGGCGATGGTTTACAAACTGCATTTGTGGGGAAAGAACAAGAAAGCACCTTTTCTGATGGGGTTAGAGGTGTGGCCTGCCTCACATATCCCAAGAGCTGATTGGATAAATGCAACCATTTCCTTGGAAACGTCGCTTATGTTGGTGTTGATAGGGGTGGGACCCCATTTGTGTTGACCAACCATCAAATGACTTCATTTTGGAACAATTTTACTGCATTGTGAACTACAGAAACAACTACTGACAGAATTTAAAGCACTGAATTACTGACAACACAATGTGAATAGATGAAATGCGAGAAAGATGACTTTGGTTGTTGGGATGTTGATATAAAGAGATACTGAAAAAGATTTATATGCCACTATTTAACAAAAGCTTCAATTTAGAAACCAAATAGTGTGTCATCTCAATGTCGTTTCTCTACTGTAAAGAAGAAAAATATAATAGATGTCAAAACTATATGTATGTCATATATTCCATGTATGACATACCAAGTGACAAAAATAAAGATGCAAAATATGACAAAGCAGAAGCTTTTTTCCAATAACTCTGCTATTCTATAAGCTCAACCCAGCCCTGTCTTTTGTCTGTTTTGCTTGAGGTCTTGAGACGAAAACAGCAGTTTCTGAATAAAATCTGAATGTCACCCTATCATTTGATCAGAGAATATCTCCCCACAACACTGTGATCCATGTTGAGTCTCTCACACCTTCTGTTTTCAGCAAAGAGCTTCGTAAGCACCACAGTCAGGTATCTGTAACCATCACCTAAAACTATCCAACGAACGTGCTGAATGGATAGAAACATCCAGAGTCACAGTCTGTCTCCATGGCAACAGAGATCGGAAGAGTCTGATGCGGCAGCCCTCTATCCAACAAGACCATCAGTGGATTTAATCATTTACTTGTTTATCTCCTGTGAAAGTAGCGCTTGCTAATTAGGCCCAGACTCATTATTTTGCATCAGCTATTTTGAAACTGCGAAAGGGGAGGAAAAAAGTTTCCCTAACTAGCTGATTTTTTTCCTGTCTTTTTTCAGGTGAGGGTGTTTTTGGTTGGAATTAATCAGCAGAAAGATTAAAGCGGAGTGTCATTGATGTCTCTCATCGTGTTTGTTTCAAAAGAGGGCAACGTGGGGGGGAAGTCGTAGCCCAGATGCTTTAAAAATTATCCGGCTAATTCTCCTAGCGTGAGCATTAGGTAAAAAGGCATTACATACAAATAAGAAAAATAACCGCAAGCTCTCTGTACCAACACAGATTTCTTCCACTTGAAGAAGCAAATGTTGGGCTAGTTTTGTAATTAATTTGAAGACAAACATATTTGTTTTGTTCTTTCATTGCGCCGTGTCTCTCATCTGATCTTGCGTGAGCCATTGGCTTTGAAACTCATAATGAATGATCCTTTCATTTTGTGAGAACATTACACATGTTCATCCAACTGCTTAATATTCAATCTCAAGTCAATCTTTGTTCCTGAGGGAAGAAGCCATGAAAATACAAAATGTACCAATGAATATGCTTTTAATGTGTGTGTGTGCGTGTGTGTGCGTGTGTGTGCGTGTGTGCGCGTGTGTGCGCGTGTGTGCGTGTGTGTGCGTGTGTGTGCGCGTGTGTGCACGTGTGTGTGTGTGTGTGTGTTGTTGTTCTACCAATATTGGGACCAAATGTCTGTGGAAAGTCCCCCCAAAAGGTAGCTGTACACACTTGTGTGTGTCTCCGTGTGCTGTTTCTGTTGTTAAAACACTGCAGAACCGTTGCAACTGTTCTACTGCATATGTTTGAGTTTCTGAAGAGCATGCCCATTTCTCTTCTACTGCCATGTTGTTAATAAGCGCACAATGTTTCCTCAGGCAGGACACTAACATGAGACCGAGCACAACAGCACAACAGGGGCTAGATCAACAGATGCTGGTGGAAGATGCGAGTGGAACCTGAACACAATGAAAGTAGAACCAACATGTGAAATGTTTCTCACTCACTCTAGAACTCTAGAACGAGTTCTAGTATCTTTTAGTTTAATCCTTTCACAGCCATGTAGCTTTTGTTTGCTTGGTTACATTTTTTGATTTGTTTGGAGACTTTTCCTACTTTTTGAAGAGGGAACTGGGGAATTAGCACCAGCCCAGAATAAAACTTCAGTGTAAAATGTCTAATTTTTTGATAAGTGGTAATGAAATTCTCCGAATTCAAATCACAGCCCAAACCAAAACAAGCAAATGACATTTTCTGATGGATGACTAGCTTTTTTCATTATCCAATAGATAATAGATTAATGAATACTGGGAGAATACTGTCAGTGATACGGTAGATAAACAGATTGCTTATTTTTAATAGCCTGGTTTGAAAGGCTGTGAAAGAACGGCTCATGTTTAGTGACAGAACACATTTTACGGTAAAAATTGTTAAATGAACAAATTCAAACCTAGGCAAGGTGCAATTCTCCGGTGAAGACAAAAAATAATGAACCAATAAATAGATAATCCAGTCACAACCCAATCTTGGGTAAAATTGTTTGCAAAAGTAATTTGCACATAAGAAATCTGGCCTTTTTGATATGGTGAGAATGAGAGTGTATTTTACCTGTGCATTGGTAAATTTTCTTATGGTCTTCGAAAGTTGTTTATCATTTAAATTTTTCATAGCAGAAAGAACAGTGACTAAAATGTAAGCAGATTGAACAAATGTTCATGTTGGTTAGTTTTGGCTGGCCATCTAAACTCCAGCTTTGTTTATGTTGGTTAGGCACTGACAGCAAACTCCACCTGGTTACCATTCAGCATTTCCTGGAGGCACTTAATATCTCAAAGGACCCTATAGATGCACAGCAAACAAACTCTTCCTTCCAGGCGAAAAACTGGAAGGAAGATGTGAATTTGACAGTGAGGCAGGCTGCATGCAAAAAAAACTTGAGTTTTTCACACAAAAATCACCAATGAGATCTCTTTACTATCTCACCTGTTTCTCCAAGACAGTAATGATACATGAGAAACAAATAGGGACTTTTTAAATTTTATTCTGAATTAAAGAC
>JAZGTK010001388.1:0-40795 GCA_036877625.1 Ambastaia sidthimunki
AGAATGTTGTGATAGAGTGACTATTTCCTTCCTCTCCTTGACTGGTGTACAGCAGGGCTACAGAAACAGCACACTGCCTGGGGTGACATGACAGTCTATGTTACAGGGCTAGTAGCTGAGTGCTGGTATAACACTGTGCTTGGTGGAGAACGGCTTTGCCCCCTGAGGGATGTACTGTTCTTGCTGTATCCTCATGTGTTTGATTCTGCCTGCCACCCTGCAGTAAAGATATCACCTCCCACCCTTCTCTCACTTCACACCGCTGCTTATGAGACCATCACATTATAGCAGATACAGCTGTATATTCATACGCCGGGTGACCGTGAGAACACGCAGAGTGTGGCGGCTTGTGCGGTCTTTGAATGTGCTCGGATTTTAATGACCTCGTTTCTGAAAGACATTTGAAAGAACCCAACGCAGGCATATATATTAAAACGGTACAGAGCTCTGCACACTTATTTTACTGTACATCAGCTCCATAATGGCCTTGTATTCAATTCCTGTGGGAATGTTTGCATTGGAACGTTGCGTTACGGCTTAATTAGGAAAAGTTTGTGTGTGTTGGCTTTACAAAGCAGCAGTTGGTGAGCTCATTTGGAAAGCGCTCATCAGCTTTCATAATTGGCTGTCTAATTATTTCTGTCAGCACCGATTTAGGTGGAGGGAAATTCACAACGGTTATCTATCTGTTTGTGTGGATGCGTTTTGGACACGGTATAGAAGAGGTGTGAGAGCTTTTTATAGGCTAGAAATTACGCTGTGTATTTTTGGAGCTTTTGGAGAGATCAAGTGGCGGATGGAGATCAAGAGACGAGAACAAAGAAAGGGACAAAATGGCCTTTTGCTTCATGTTTTATTTATAGTGTTAGAGGGGGCAGGAGATGCTGGGTAGGGGAGGGGCACGATCAACAAACATTTTGAGCTGAACTCATACCTGAGTGAGCTGTGAAATGCTGGAGCGATGCTAGACCATAGCCCTGAGAAGAGTTGTTTTGCGGTATGAGGTATTTTGAGGTATTGACATGATAGTCATAAAAAGCCACACCTCCAAACATTTATTATGTCACTTATTCAAAAATTAGACAATTATGCCATTATTTCACTGTACACAATGTTTTTTATCTTGTCGAATTCAATTCCAACTGCAAACTCAAAACTCAGATAAAATTGTACCTCCAAACACAGTTTAGCCCCTTAATAAGATCAATTGTATCCACTGATAAAACAGCCATGCTGAACATGACAAACTGAATCTATTAATGATCACCGTATGTTTTTCAGGGGGGAGTGAGCGGTCTGACCAGCTTGCTGGAGTTTAATGACAACGGCAGCAACCCCAACATCTACTTTGAGATCCTGGGCACCAACTACGGAGAAGACCGTGGCCGTGGTGTCAGCAGAGTAAGAAAATCTCACTCAGACCTGCAATATCTGTATATCTGCTCTCAAACTCCCACAGGGCCAATATATTCTGATGTTTATAGCTGCGTTTTAGTTGACAGAAGACACAGCAAACAGATGGCACACTACAGAATCAATGCTAACAGCCACGCTAGCCACAGAAGTATAACAGGCTGTCTCTCCTCTTCCTAAAGAAATTGCATTCATTCAAAGAGCAAAGGCATTTTAATTGATAATCACAGAGGCCTAATGAATTTCATCAGCCTCCCTGCAAGAGGTGCGGTGCATCACTACACTTTATTGTTTATCCATTTCTCTGTTGTTTGTTGTTCAGCTCCGCTTTTGGTGGAGTGCTTTTGGTAGTTAAGCAGGAGTAACACAGAAGTTTTCCCCCAGTGATCCACAGGATAATTAATCTGTTTTTCCATTTGTTTGTCATTAATGGCTTTAGTCATATTTATGTATATTTGCTCATTCAGATATTGGTCCTAATCTGTTTCAGTCTCCCCCGTGGAATGTGGATCAATTGCTTATGACAGCAGGGCTGCTTTGAATAATGCACAGACCAAGAAATTGTTCGATGTCAGGCTTAGCTTTCGGGTGGGATACCCCACTCTCCCCCTGTCTGGAGAAATTGGTTTGGACTGTTTATTTTGTTGGAATAAGTTAAATAATGGATTAGATGGATTCTGTTGTTTTATTCTTAAGTACTTAGTCTAAAACAAACTTTTACACTCAGCGTATAAACATTTATGCTTCAGAATTTGTGAAACCATCAGTGACGCGGTTATTTGTTATGCGGTATTAAAAGACACAAATTAAATTCAAAGTTGCTTTTCGGTAAACTCGTTTTTGAGTAATTTTAGGCTCTTCAAGATCATCAGAGCAGCAAATAAAAATGAATGCACCAAATGGATCAGTTGTAAACTAAGTTAAAATTGTTGGCGTATTTGACTCGCTGTAGTCAACAGTTCAGTTTTTAACATGCACTAAAGGATGAGATAGATCCCACCGCAGATCATGAGTGGATCTGTTGGGATGAGATTGAAATCAGGGGGTCGGAGTCAGACAACAGGCTACAAGCGTATAACGATGTCACTTCCTCTCCGTGCACAGAATCCGACTGCCACCATGCACAAATTAAATTGTCAGACCTCATTAAAGATAATGGTCTCTGACATAAACAAGATCCGTACTGCACTTCCAAAAGATGAAATGAATTTTTAAGCTACAAAGTAATTACATTAAGCAAGTTTCTTTAATCGGACAGGATAATTGCTTCTGAAGGAATCTAATGCTTGTTATACCAGGTACCGCTCAAATCTCTTGGGGTAGCATAAAAAGCAACGCTTGCTTTTGAGGTTGTAACAAGATGCCACCTGTGCTCACAGTAATTACATGTGCCCTTCTGTTTCAGTAGTTTTATCATGTTGAACAAGCTATGGGTTTTTGTATTAAAAAGTCAAGTTTAACTTCTACTACATTGTAAAGTTTTTACAAAGTTTTAGTATTAGTTTTAAATATGATGTCCTCCCCGTTAAAATTATTCAGGTATTTTCTATTGTTTCATCGGTCTTGAATTCTATTTTTAAAAATCCTTTTGAATTAAACAAACTGCATGTACAGCCACATGAAAATATGCAAACAAATAGACGGTTTAAATAAACGGTTTTACACAGCCGGACGGTTCTTCAAATAACAAGTGTTGTACATATGCTGAAGCTCAAGTAAAGCTGCTTTCCAATTATCTGCAGTTTCCAGACATAAACAATATGTGTTACCGCACTTGTTCAAGTGGACCAGACAACAAAACCTGTTTAATTTGACCCCCTGCTAACACATTAGCAGTAGTTTTCTCAGCTACCTCCTGTGAGGGGGATGTTCTTCCAGCTCAGCAATCTGACTTGTGTCTTTTCTGAGAGAACGTTCTGTGATATGGCACTTCATATTTTTACTGTGTCGCAAGGGATCCCACAAGCCACTGTTCTCGTTCATCTGGTCAACTGTCCAGAACATTGTCTAAGTCCCCTTTGAACAGGATTCTAATGGCTTTTGTTCTCGACATTGGCTTGTTGCTGTGGTAACTGATGTAAAGGTGACTCCTGGGTAATGAGTGATGCTCGTGTTTGAACGTCCCGCTTTATATTCTATCCCCGTTCATAGTCTTTCATTCAGAGATTCAATTGATCACTCTGTCCATACCTGTAGAGCAGATTATCATTAACATGCCCCCAAGGTACATGATTAAAGTGGGGTTCAAAAGTCTTGCTTCTGTTTTGCAATTTTTCTATTTTGGCATGTACTGAACTTTGCTCAGAAAAGCATGATTTGAGAATATTCCAAATACTATCTTGTATGCTTCAGTGAAAGCTAGAAAAATTGTAAGAAAGCTTAAAACTTAATTTTTTCCAGTTTTAAATAAGATAATGAATCCCAGACTTTCAGTGGTCTCAGATATTTGAACACCAGTGCTAAGACGTGCACTCTTTCTATATTTCCATTATTATGGTTCAAAGCTGTCTTTTATAATTACTTTCACCACCATGCAACGATTTGTTTTTCACATCATTAAATCCACTGGCAACATTCAGCTCACCTCTCTGTATATCAACACATCTAAAAGCTTCACTCTGCTGTACAGAGCGACGATTAGCTCGATTAGCTAATTGCTCGATTAGCCATTTTGGCTAATCATCCCTGCTGGGATACAACACATTCTTTTGTTTTTGCCTTCATTGAAAATGTATTAGAGAGCAGGTCAGGCGATATAAGGGATGTGATAGAGTTCACAGTAATGGGGGAACCTACTGAGCCAGAAGGGGTGGGAAATGTGCAGAGAATAAAGAGGGCACAGAGCTTAAACCTGGGCCAGACATCACTGGGCGTAGAGGGAGAGATAGGAAAGTCTATTACTATTCATAATGGAGCTTAACATCCCATCAACATCAGATGCAGATTAACTATATTTGGCCATCAGCAAGAACCAAGTTAGTTAAACTTTACACACACAGTTCAGCTAATGCTTTACAAAACTGGTGCCAGGTTAATCATACTTACGATGTTTTCTTGTTTTGTTCTGGTTCAGTATTTAAGGACCAGTAGAGTTACTTTTAAATGTGGTGCCATTAATCCAGGTATGTTATTTAGATAGCTAGCTGACTTCTCCAGTAATATTTTATACTCTGTTCTATTCAATAATATGTATATTTTATATAAACTGTTGATTTGTCCATTCACCTGAAAGAGACATCGTCTTGTGGAAGACAGTTTTCGCTTCCAGTTGTCTTTATGAATTGCAGTCTTGATACATTTTGGAAAGCAACAAGCAAGAAATCGATCTTGTGTAGCCAGAAGCCTTCGCGTTCGCTTGCGTAAGGTGCGTTTCGGCCTTACGGTAGCTCACTGTGGGTAACGATCTGTTATGCAGCAGGGTAGAGCTTCTCCTCAGGGTACATTCGCGGCACAGCATCACTTCAAGTGTGTCTTATTAGTTTTCGGAAATGGCTCTGGCACCTTTTTAAATGGGCGACGTGCATTAATGTGTTCGTTGGCGCGAGTGAAGGTTGTAGACGCGCCGGTGTTAAATATGTAAAAAAAAAAAAACCTGTACAGTGGGAGTGACGTCCCCTCGGGTCCCACTCCCCATTTCCCCCAATTTTCCATTCCATTAGGTAGATTCTGATGTTCTTTTAAAGGAGCCGTCTCGGCCCGTGGGGTTGGAGGTAGAGAGAGGAAGAGCGAGCAAGACTATCATTGATTTGTCCTACTTTAGAGCCGTGCTTTTTTTGTTGCAGGTTTTGTCTAGACAACTTCCTGTAAATTGTCAATGTGTTAAATGCCCTGGGTTTCTCTTCAGCTGTAGCCCTCTTCAATTTTCCATGAGTGGAAAAGATATTTTCCTTGGCGTGTGTGACACGGATTGTATTATCATATAGTTAAAGGAGGAAGTGATTGAATGGATAAAGGAAACGAGCTGGGCATAGCTGAATCTTTTGTTCGATATGTCCCGTATTTATTTCTTTGTACCACCCCAGTCCTCACTTTCACGTTTTAAACTCTTACAGAAATCTATTACTTTTTTCCATAACAAAAAATGTATTCATTGATTCCTTTGGGATAAATTTTCTCTTGTCTGGTCATAGAGGTTGTCAAGATAAAATATAGTATTATAGAAATTTTAGGCTTTTTTTACAATCCAATGTCAGGTTGCCCATCTTTTTAAGGTGAGCTATACTTTTTCTATTGTGGAATTTGTGTCTCTAGCATTATATTTCTCCATAGACAAAAGTGTCTGTGTGTTTTATTTAGATGTGTGATACTCAAAAATAATATTTGTAAATAATTTACTCACCCTCATGTAAATCCAATCTTTTTCTTCTGGGAACACAAAAGAACATATCTTGAAAAATGTCCCTGAGGTTTTGTGTCCATACAGTGGAAGTCAATATGTGCCACTGTTACATGGTGGCCATGGTACTTCAGAATATCTCATGTTCCTCAGAAGCAAAAAATGTCATACAGTTTAGAAATGAGAAAATCAGAGTTAGTAAATAATGGAACAATTTACTTCAGTTAAAGGCCTGTTACCTTGTTTTGTAAGAGAGTCAGTTCATGATTTTTTCTCAGTTCACAAGTCTTCTGTTGTTGTTTTACATAGTTTAAACTTGCACACAATGTAAACATTTCCACAGAAGTAATTTCTCCCAAACACATTTATCTGTAATGTGCTCATGTCCCTTTTCCAAATTCTGTTTTATTGAGTTTTATGTTTTATTCAGTGTCTGAAATCTGAAATCTTTTTGTCATCATTTATGTATAGCTATGTGTATAGTGTTGTGTATTGTGTTGCTTCTACACTCGCTGTACAGACACAGAGATAAACATGTGCGGCTCTCCCACAGCATGAAGGTCTGTTCGTATTGAAAACTGCAGTCCTAAAAGCAGAGGTGTCTGTCAGTGTCTGTTCCAGTACAAATATCTGTGGTGCTGGAAAACATCATAGAGCCGTACTGAGCAAAACATCTTATTTTCATTTTATTTGGAGGAGGAATTGCAAAATACCAAACCCCTGTGATCGTTATTTATTTATGATGTTGTTTTGCCAAGACGACGAGATATTTTGAAAGAGAATACAAGGTTAAACCGTTCTTTTTGCGTTTGGGGGATGTTTCAAACACAGACAGACACGCCTTCTCTTGTTGATGCGTGTCTAATAAACACTCATAGTTTTTGTAGTTTTTAAATAGAGATTTAATTGAGTTTTTTAGTTTTCATTAATGTTTAATTTAAGTATACCCTGTTTTCTAATATTTCTTCAATATCTCCTAATATTGAAAATTATTGACAGTAAAAATAAATGTGAAAAGCATAGCTTGGATAAGTTGTAGTTTTGGAAGAATTAGATGTGAAATGTTTGGTTTCTTATTAAAAACCAGCTTGAAAATGTTGTTATGAACAATGATATTTCTTCCAGTCTGTTGTGAGTGTATAATGTTGTAGTTGAGGCTTGCTGGGTGCTCAGGCATTTTCAATCATTTCCAGTCTTGTTTTACAGTAAAAATATTTAAACAAGACTTTAAACAAGATTTACAGTTACATATTTGAGGGGCTTTGTTGTGCATAGTACAAACTAAATGCACAAGTTTATTTTTAATTCCTTTGGCAAATTGCTTGTTCTTGTATAAAACACAAATACAATATAATTTATACAATAAATACAATGTAATACACTTTAAACAATATGATACACAATTTTTACAATATAATACACTTTAAACAAAAAAAATCAATTTGGCAGAGGGGTAAGAAAAAGACAATCTTTAGATATTCTCTAAAAAAGATTTTCATCTTATACAATATTAGTTCTTGTGTAAATTTATGTTGTTTAAAGGATGTTTAGAAGATATTGCTAAAAAACATAATAAAAATACTGCAAAGAAAACATTTCTGCAGTGTATGCCCTGAAGTCACTGAAGCAACATGGAAACATGTTTACAGAAATGTGGCATCTCCGACACGATGGTGTTAAATGTGCATGCGCATGCATGTTTTATTCAACAGATGCATTCACAGTGCAGTTCATAGATGAGTGTTCTATGTCCAGCCCCCACTGTGCACTGCAGCAGTCCTGCAGTAGAATTACAGCATGTAAACCAGAGGATTACTGTAGACGGCCTGTTTAGACTCTCCATGCCTCTGTGGATCAGAACATTCCCATGCTCCTGCTCCAGCCCCAGCCGGATTAACACAAGCCAGCAGGTCTATAGTTTCCTCACCTCTCCATACCTCAATGCCAGTAGCGCTCTCTCTCTCTCTCTCTCTCTCTCTCTCCTCTCTCTCTCACTCTCTCGCACACACACACCATCCCCTTTTCTCACATTCTTTCACTTTTTTACTCTCTCTATCTTTCTCCCTATCTCTCAGTGTCTGCCTGTTTGTCTGCCTCTTTAACTCACTCTCTGTCATTTTCTCTTTTTCACTCTCTCCCTCTCTCTCTCTCTTTCACTTTTTACTCTCTCTCTGTCTGTCTCTCTGTCTTTCTCTCTCTCTATCTTTCCCTCTCTCTCCCCTGTGTGTGAGTCTTTGATCACTGCAGGCTCATCGGCTGCCTGCCGGTAATTGCCAGGTGCTGATGAAGCCATCGGAAAAAGCCGGCATGTTCCACAGGTGACGAGTCTAGTTTTCTAAAGGTCAAGCAAAGGTGTAAAAGCGACAAGTGTTTTCATCAGACAAGCTAAGAATACACCTAAGAATGGCGCTGTTGATTTAATGCTGACTTTGAGATGTCGAGTGTCAGAGGCTCTCATAAAAGAGAGGCACATCTGTTTGTGTCCCCATTTCTCAACATAATGCCCAAAGCTATTGTGTGCACAAGACCAAATGCTAGTAATCATATGTACTACGTTCCCTTCCATTCATCCCTGAGTCGTTAATCCACGCACGTCTTTAATCATTACGTTCCGATATTTCTTGTGCTCTTAATCTGCTATTTATGAGCAAAGAAGAAAAGAAACGAACAAAGAGGAAAACATTCAACAAGATAACCCAATATCCAATAATGGTCTCTCTCCAATTCCATCTTTCCAGTAAAGCTAATTAAAGAGCGCTTTCCTATCAGGGTCAGCGCTCTTTCCAGGTGCTCCCAGAAGACGGAGATGGAGCATCACGTAGCAGTTGGATGGCAAAAGCGCACAACAGCTTTCTCCCGTGAAGGAGCACTTAACAATCCACAGGCTGAAATATTCAACAGGACCACATCATTATCTGCTGGCAGGAAATGGGTGCCGCCTCTCCACTCCTTCTTGTTCTCTACATCATACAGGCTGTATAGTGTGGGCTAATCCCATAGACAGAATGCTTTCTCATGACTGCATTAGTGGATCCCTGAAGCACACAGCCATTGGCCTCACACAGTATACCAGGAGCAGGGTCAGAATCTCAGCCACTCCATAATGCTGTTTTTGGCCAGGGCATAAGGGCTGCAGTTTTAAAGCTACTTTAAATTATAAAGACATATTTATTTGTAGCCTTGGAGTATCTCACTTGGTTCCCTCTTCGTAGCTGGAAGGCATGTAGCTGGAGAAGGTTGAGTCAGTGTAGACTCATTTCGAGGAGGAAGTCTTTCACAGTTGCCCTAGATATTGCTTAAGGGGGGTGGTAGTGCACACCCGGCTGGAATTTCTAATGCACTAGTAAGGAAGCAAGCAAACTCCATTTAGATTCCATGCGTTTGTTAAGAGCAGTGTAATTTCAAATCGGTTTTGATTTACACATAGTACGGAGGCATCGGCGTGTTGTCTGTTTAACATGCATATCTGCATCTGGATGTGTAGATGCACACAAGCATGTACAAACAGAATGACTAGCGCCCTAAAGTTCATGAAATGTCCAGATTATATACTTTCCATTTTTCCAATTATTTTCATGAAGTTTTCGCTTTGGTAATTCTGTTTGAACATTGTTTTTTCTAAAGTGTGAAATCATATATTGGTTATAGGTTTAGACTTTATTAAAATATTGAATAAAAATATTTGCTGTTATGCATCAAGAGTTGCTTTTACTTGCTTCAGGCAAAAACTTGCTAATTAATAATCAAAACATCAGCTGTTTTAAGCTGTTCAGATATGAACACAGTACATGTACATCTGAGGAGCCTCGCTCTGTGCGTTTAAAATTACAGTTTGCAGTATTTTATCTCAGTAGAAATAATAATACATTTGGGTCAATTCATCTATTAACAGCACAAAAGTGAATACAGGCTGGTTTTATTTGATCAGGGAATTCTTTCTTCTAATATTTATAGTACTAATAATAGTTGTTAATAATTGCAATGCTTTTGCTCCAAACCCAAACATGCTTTTTTTAAAAAGTGAAAACTAAAAAACACTGACGTTCTCATGTGCTCTTACTTTTTCAATCTAAATGTGTAATTGTTTTTAATTCTTTTGTAAAGCGTTATTAAAATGGCACAAGCTTTTACCTCTCTGAAGCTGAAGATCAAATATTAAATAGATTGGCTTTAGTCCAACGTTCTAGTCTAGTACATTATTGTTTATTCAAATGTTAGTTCAAATGAATATTTTATGTTAAATAATTATGTTCGCAAAACTGTTTTAGCCAGAACCGCATTTCATTATTGTGCTCACCTTGTAGCTTAGAAAATGTATTTTTGACCTCTATAAATCTCAGTCAGACTTTACTTACAACAGTTTTACTTTTTAAAGATTCATTGTTATTTATAGTAACAACTATGCATGTACACACACATACACAAACTTGCACAAATAGTTGTGAGGATTTCTAATTTACTATATTCAAAAACTGTTCTAAGTGTTCAGAAAAGTTCTTGTTCCATTCAAGAGACTATTTAAATCTTCCTCAGTGGAAAAAAAGAGTTAACAGATTGTTGTTTAAAGGTGATGTTTGGAGTTTGTGATGTTAAAATTAGACTGCCAGTCATTTAAAGTATTTGCACAGTAAACAACAGATTATCTTTCTTAAACTCCATCTTTTTATACTCCAAAAAGACACGCAGGAAATGCAAACAAAGTTGAGTTAATAGACACACACACCACACAACACACGTCCCTTATCATTAAATAGTTGTGTGTGTGTGTGTGTGTGTGAGTGAGAGAGAGAGAGAGAGAGAGAGAGAAACTCTGCAGCCCCGATCAATTCAAATCAGCTCCAATAGTTTTCTAGAAATCACACAGAACAAACTGAAGCAGTTATAATGTCAAACTGAATAAATGCTTTAACTTTCTAAATTGAAAATAACAGCATTAAACATACAAATGATTGCATCTTTAACACCTGTGTAATTTTTACAGTGCTACTACTTCCATCTCAGCCTAGTATCTGGAGAAAACTTTAAGTAAAGTTGATGTTCCCTCAAAGTCTAAATTCTGTGTCTCTGTAAAGCTCACAAAACATTGTTCTGTGTGTTTGAGCATCCTGACCTCCCCAACTAACAGTCAGACTGATCTTTGATGTACAGCCTGAAGCTCTGGACTCCCATCAGCATTCCCCAGTGTATAGCAGTCTCAAAGCCTTTATTTTGCCTTAGTTCAGTACAGGGGAGAAAAAAGTAGTGTCTTGTTTATTTCCATGACAGTGGTTGTGGTACATCTCACTGTGGTTTCTTCTGAGTGAAACACGAAAGATTGGAAACCTTTTTTGTTGAGCAAAACTTTTTATTCTATTAGACAACCTCATTATCAGCATTAGTGTGTGTGTGTGTGTGACCCTAGCCCAAATATCAAAACTCATATGTCATAATAAACCTGAAATAAAAATTTTACAGTCACTGTTATGCCTTTCATACAATTTATTCTTGATTTGATAATGATAATGATCTCTGGTGATTGATCAGTCACAATTTGTGGACCCGTATGAAGAATTCTATTTCATTAAATGTGCTGGGTCCAATACAATTTAGGCTCTATTGATTGGTTACTACAGGATGTACTTTCTCATCCCTTAAAAATGCAATAAAAATGTAAGTAAGGCATTTACAATGGAAGTAAATCGTGCCAGAGGGCAAAATCTAAATCTCATATGTTAAACTTAAAATGTTGTCTACCAGCCAAAGCTCATGTATTAACATTTATAGAGGGTGACATTTCACAAGATTGTGCTATAAGATTGCCTAGTTTGACTCCTAGAGGCCTAATTGTAAGTTTGCTGCAAAATTACATTCCCTTCATCTATATTTGATCACAAAGCCACATGTCGGCCAGCATTATGAGAAGTTTTTGAAATATGAATGCAAATATGTTCTGGATGACTTGCATTTACAGTAGGACGACCGTCGTGATATTTCTGTGCGATTATGGCTTTATTAGCACCGTGTCTCATGATGTTTTGCATTGTCAGCATATCCACAAGCTACTGTATTTTCTACTGTACTGTTAATGGTTTGCCTGAGGCAGAGATCTATTGATTTAACCCTGCCTGTGATGCCAAGATCCTTTTCACAAGGTCTCTGTAGAGTGTCTTAGCAAGGACGAGCCTAACTGTTAAAATTATTCACGTTTGCTAATCCTGTGTGCACAAATGCAGTGACTCAATATGAACAGGTGCAGCCCAGCATTAGCAATGTGCTAATTGCTCTGATAGCTTGTTTTAGTTCGAACATATTTCAGGTTAGAATTAGGGAATCGAAAGGGGAAGCAGAACAGGTGTGGAATCACAGAATCATAACGCTCATGGAATTTGAGGATTAGGGCAGTAGGAATGGATCCAGTTGCTGTTTTTCATAGAGGAATAGCCTCAGTACAACACATGCAAAAGTTAATAGCATAAAAGTTACATAAGCATAAAAACTACAATTAATAATATCATTGACATTAGGTTGGACACCTGAATTGAAATATTTTGGTGCTGTACTTGTTTTTCTATTGCCTACATAAAAAATAGCTGCCTGATGCTGTTGCCAAGATGGCCTCCAAGTGAACTATCTTTCCCTAAAGGAACTCATGTGAAGTTAAAGAGAAAATAGAGCGAGCTTATCAAGACGCCTTTCTGCCAGTCTTGGCTTTGACCTTCTTTGTCTCAGCCCTGCAGTACATCGAATTGTCACATCAACAGCCTGAGAGGTTATTGAAACCCCGCCAATAGCAGTAGCGGAGCCGTGCATATCTGTGCATTACCTCTGAAACCGTCGGCTTGCACCGGCTCTGCGGCGGAGTGGCAGCCAAGCACATCTGATTAGGGTGAACAGATCCGTGTGTGAAATGCAGAAACGGCGAGAGCGGCCTGAGCGGCCCGCACGCAAAATGGGAATGCGCAGAGTGGAGCGCGGAATTATGGGATGCTAATGGTGTCATTCTCTAGTCGGAGAGTCTAGAGAGGGCTGCTTGTTTCGATTCAGCAGTGGGAAATGAGCCCTTATCTGTTTCTCTGTAGATAAGAAACATTCTCTCTCCTCTCTCTCTCTCTCTCTCTCACTCACTCTGTCTCCCTCTGTGCTCTTTTTCACCCCCTTCCTCCTCATTCAGTTGAAATTCACTGTACTGTCTCACGAGATGAGGCAGTGCAGCCCCACTGTTAGAAGACAACAAACATTGTGATGCTAGTTTAAAATCCAGCATGCAAAACGAATTTCACATGACAGTAGTCACACCGCAGTGGCAAAAACACCCCTGCTGAAAGTGTTAAAAGTACACGCTCAGAAATGACAGTTCTGCTCCGGTGATTCCGGTGAGGGTGAACGCTCGGGTTCGAGCGCAGGCACGTACTCTATGTCTGTTGTGTTTTTTGCTGTTCCCTGAAGTCAACTTAAAAGCGACGTGTCTCCGGGTCGATGGATGTTCTGATGCGCGCGGCTGCAGTTGCGACAACGTTTCAGCCGTACTGCTACATGTATTCCCACAACAGATGATACTTTATTGATTAGTCCGGGCTTGGAATTTCTCACCAGCCCTTAGCATGCCCAGCTCACTGTAAATCTGCCTTTTATGAGTTTATGCAGTCACACTTGAAAAACTGTTGCACGTTCCCCCCCGGACAGTGCCAAAATTTTCATATTACCTGTTCCACAATCATTCCATAATTGTGAGTTTCAAAAGTGACTCACATTTTGTGTTAGATCTGCTTTCCAGGGCCGCTCCTCAAACACAGATCAATACAGAGGCACTTAAAACCATAGCAGTGTCCTTAGCCACAAAAAGGTTCATTTTAATTAATGGAACTTTTTGAAACAATCAATCAAACATCATAAAAACATTCCACCTGCTCCCTCAGGACAGGAAATGAACTGATAATACATTTAATGGCTGAAAATGAAGGTTGATTGAATGTTGTGTTATGCAGTTTTAAAAGTGCATTGGAGACACAACATTATGCCTCATTTCTATGCACCAAAACACGATCTATACGGCCTCCTATCAAATCCATCCACAATCAGACACTGTCATTTTAAAGCAACAAAACGTGTTGAATTAAATTCAGTCAATAGCTGTAATGCTCATACTGAATGATCAAAAGTTTCATCGTACCTCGCCTTCAAAAACGGAAACATTTGTGTAAACAGAAAGTTCACATTCTGCAGGGAGCTTGGCACCTGTTGAAAGCAAAGTGTCTGTCTGGGGGGATGGATTAAAAGAGAACTTTAGCTCTGTGGGTGCATTGAATTTCTAAGTTGGTATTCTGCACAGAACCGCTCCCTGAATACCTGGCTGAATTGATAATAAACCACTAAGGGCAAAGTACTTACGATAAGAATGAATAAACAGTCTCAGAGTTTAGTATGAGCAAACCATTTTCTACACATGACTCAGTCAGTTGCTGGCTCTGTGTAATATTCAATGGTGTTGAATAGACACACATTTACACATGTACCTTCCGGCCCATCAATATTTAAGGTGAGTTGATTACATAATGATAGCCTGTAGGCTGATTCTTCAGACTGATTTGAAAGAAATGAACTTGAAATTACCATTTTGGGTAGTAAAGCACCCAGTGATTCAGATCTTTATAATAGAAAATGTTTATAAAGAATCTGGCATCTATGGAATGAAGTCCATTGTGAATTTGTGTCCATTGGAACTGTAATGTAAATGTTATGCTAATAACTAGCAGTAGCACAACAGAGCACAAAGTGTTGTGTAATGTTGTTCTGTAAGTTAACTAGTTCCAGACACCTTAGTGTCTTAATGTATAGTACACTCTTATTCTTTATTAATTTTTTCATATTTTAGAATAATATTAAACTTATCAAAACTATGAATAACTTGAAAATAAATTAAACTAGGTTATAATTTAGCATATTCAATGTAGTCACCCTTTTTCAAATTTACAAAAATGTTTCCTTGACATTTTATCACCCAGTTTTTTGATCCCCTCTAATCCATGTTTTTATTTGCAGCTTTTTCTTAATTATTGTTCCAAATCATTGGTTTCTAAAAACATTTCTTTAAATCAAACTCTACATTTCTAATAACTGAAATTAATGTGTTGGCACAATTATATTTTTGTCAAACTTTTGACCGCTAGTTTATTTCCTGTCAGTGGAGTCAAAAAGTCACCTGGTTTTAGGGCAAAAACCCAAACACCCCAGATAAAACTGTGTGTGTGCAGATGTTGTATCTAGTGAATTTTATCTACCTGTGGGGAAATGAAACTCTCAGGTTAAAATTTGTCATTCTTATCACCGGTTTGGAAAATCCGCTTCTCATTCTGTTGTGGTGGAATATATGAAAGATGCTTTATCTGTTATCTCACATTTGATATATTTCATAATATTTCATCCATCCTCTTTGGGTTTTACTGCATCTGTAGACACCATGTATTGACCTGTAGTTGTCAGATAAATTGTATTTGCTGTTTGTATTGGTAGCTAATAAGTAATTTACTCTCAACAGCTTTAAAACTTTATGATTATATAAGATGTAATTATTGGCAATATATTGTTCAGTTATGTGAGATGTAGTGTAGAAAAATGTTTATTGTGTAATGTTATATTTAGCATTTGTTACAGCTGTGTTTGTATTTCATGTTCATTGGAGTTTATCATTTACAGTCATAATTGTTCTGTTGTGAATTCATGTTTTTATTGTTAATTAATTTAATATTTAATTGAGGCATTTGATAAAGTAAACAAATGCACACCGTGTATTATTTGATTGTGTTTATGTTTAAAAACATTCAGTTCAGATTCAAGTTTTCTACATGTCTTCTACAGTGATATTGTTTGTTCTATCAAGGTTGTTTTGGTGTTGTGTGGTGAAATGTGACGTTTGTTTTGGTTAAAGTGTGTTTCCACTTTATTATTCCACATACATTTTTAATACAATTTGTTCTGTGTCATACGTCTTTTCATGGGAGACTTCAAAAGCATCAAACTTTTACATTCCCACCCCCCGATCTTTCTCATAACATGTTTTTGATTGAGCATAAAAATCATTTTTCAGCACTTTCTTGCAGGCGACTGGTAGATTTTGATCTCTGTGTAAAGAAATTTTCAAAGGTAGCTTGATGCATTTCAGGAAGTATTGCTTTATTCTCAGGACTGTTTTTATTTACTTTTTTAAGTAAATACGCAAAGAAATCAATTGTTGTTTTTGGTTGTTATTCGACTCATGGGGAAAAATGAGCACAGTAGGGTAACAAATTGTGTATGCGACACACATTGACTGATTCTAATTAGAGTTCGTGAACACATTTGTGTTTGGTTATTAGAGCAGAGCCTCAAATCATGATTGTTCTGTTCCTTGCTGTGCTTTCAATGTTAAAGCCTGTTTTTTGTTTTGTCTTATTATTGCATTGAGAAGTGAAAGGTTTGCGTGCTAGATTTTGTGTTGCATACTTCTGCTGTGCTAGTTGCTATTTACTTACCATTGAAATATAAGCAGCAGATTGTGTGTGCTGGCCTGCCTCTGGTTACAGCTCACTGTGATTTAAACACGAGAGATCCATAGACAGCTGTTTGTGATTTATTGTATCGGACGGCATGAGCTGCTTTGCAAAAGCCACACATTGTTAGACCATAATGTGTAGTGGCTTTTTGAAAATAAATGTTAACAATAACACTACATTGAAAAGCCAGTGAATAAATCTATTCAGACCCATTGGCCATATTCCAGTCCAGGAGCTTGTCTCGTTAAATTCCGACTCGAATGGATTGGATCAGGAAACACATGCACCTCTGCATTGAGTTCTGAGGGAACAATCTATATCCCATTTTAACCAGCTGTCAGGTGACACCAACCAATCACGTAAGACATCTTTGTCACATGAATGGAATAACATGAATGTGTTGTGTCTGTCACAAAAAGGCTGTTTTACACAAAAATTTTGTTAGCTGGGTTTCAATACTAGGGTGACTGAGCCCTTTATTTTGAGACCCGGAAATCAATTTGATACAGAAACTTCCTGTGTTTGTATCCTGAAATGCAATCATTTATGTCAGTGTACTGCAGTTCATGTTAATATAAATCTATGGGTTGTTGCTGTAGTCAATATTGTTATCGCTGTGCATGCAGTGAACTTACCGTGAACTTTCTGCGTTTGTTCAGCTCGCAACTTGGGACCCGGTTCACGGACTGAATGGAACTCTGACGGATCGGAAGCTGGAAAACAACATGCGTGGGGTCGTCCTGCGGGTGGTCACTGTGCTGGTAAGAATCTCTTTACAGCTTTAACATAGCTGCAGGGCCATCTAACTCATCTTAGTGCTACACTAGTCCTTATAACACCATAGAAAGTCACTGTTGCTCTGTGGTTTCTCTATTATGAAAGTGACTTCTGGATCTCAGGTGTCTTTGAGTTCTCCTGTCTGACTGGACATCACACACTTTCAGTAACCCCTGAGTAATCCATATTCGTTCTAGTGAATTCAAAAGCTCTGTTCACATGAAGTCAGTGGTCTGGTTCATTAAGAGTGATTTCTGGGGTGCATTGAACACAGAGAGGGGGATCTGGGTTATATTGAGATTTGAGTTTTGCTATTGTGCCTCCAGCACCGATTTGAGTGAGTCCCTGGAGTTCTTTAAAGATTCAGAGGTTTAAATTCTTCATATCCCTGCTTTGAAGTCAGACAGAGAAGAATGAGGTGATGCTGCGTCTCTCTCTTCTACCGCTTTTTGTCCCTTATTCTGTGATTTCTCCACCCAACAGAATGCTCTGTGAATAATATGCTTCCAATCACTAACAATGAGCAGTTTGTGACAACAGCGCCTGCAGTGGGTTCCTGTAGCTCTTCTTGTGCTGGTAACATTAAAGGCGTGGGTTCAATTCCAGACAGTGCACAACTGATAAAATGTATACCCTACAGTACATGCTGTAAATCCTGTTGGATACAGCCATCTAGCAAATGTAGAAGTGCAGAAATGATGTAGGTTCCTGTGGCTAGCAGTACCAAGGTCATGGGTTTGATTTCCAGGGATTGCACCAGCTGATGTTAATATTTATAGCTTAAATGCACTGTGAGTGAAGTGTCTGTATAAATGTAAATAGTAAACTAATGGACTCCCCCTAGTGTCGGGATAAGGCAGTGGCTTAGAACTCACTAGAACAAACAACTGTTGGCAAACCAAACCAAAGACACTGGAGTATGCTAAGAAAGAAGGGTAGAGATATTGACTAGCTAAACTATTTTTATTTATTTATTTGTTTGTTTGATTGTGTATTAGTAATTCAAAAAGTGAGGCAAAACAGTGAGAAAAGAATTTTGTCTTTTTGTGCCAATGACGTTCCATTGAGCCTGGTGGTGAAACATATGGTTTGGGAGGAAGGGAGCCTGGAACTGTGGGATATGTTGTTGTTTGTAAAGTAAACCTTCAGGTGCATGAGGGAGGGCACATGCTTCCTGTTGGAGGCTGATTGAATGCTCCCTTGGGTCTTTCAACTAGCTGGTAATGGCTCTCTGGCACCTAGCAGCTTAGACTTCTCACTGCTTCCAGCTGCCCCAGTGGCAGGGGTGTCACAAACACAGTGAGCCAACTCTGACTGCTCCTCACAAGTCTTAGACAATCTGGTTCTGTTCCAAACACAAGCGCTTACTGAGAGAACAAGCATCTGCCACAAAACCATGTAGTCTTGGTGAAACACGAATGTTCATCATTCATATGCTGAGAGATAGTTTTGCATTAGCTCGACCACTTTCCAGGCAAAATGGAAAACAGATCCAAGATGATTTCCAAATGCTGCATTAATTCTAAACACTCCATCAGCAGCGCATGCAGGCATGCAGCAAGTTGCACTGTACACACAATGGTGCTGATGTTAAGTACATGCATCACTGCATTACGTAACGTGAAGCTTCTTGTCAGCTATTGGTTTTCAGTAGTAGCTGCTGAGGTTGTCCACAAGTTCTGTGAGATTTTGAATCACTGCATGGGTAGTTAGGTGAAAAGGACAACCATATAATGAGGGAGGGAGTCAATGCAACATGCACAGAAATGAGGGCCGGGGAGGGACGGTGGGGGTCTGTACCCCTTCTAGGTCAGTTCAATAAGAACAAGGCTATTTCTCAACATAAATAACAAACAGTGAGAGTGAAAGAATCCTCTTAAAAGGGCCATCACTGCTGTACTTTGCCCCCACTCTAAGTGCTACAAATATCATTCAAATTGTGCCGGCGGCCAATTGGTCTGGAAGATTCCGGCAGGGGTCTCACATAGGCCGCTCAGAGGGAGGTCTGATGGATGGCACCTCTTGGCTATAGTGCAAGTTGGCATGCATATCCTCACTTCCTCTAATAGCTTATTGAGCGAGGGGGGTCTGGTGAGGATTAGAAAGCGCTGCCTTAATGTGCAGGCTGCATGCAGTCAATAACGCCCTTCCTTGATAAATCTGCCTGACATATTCCCAGAAACACTTCAGCATTTAATAGGGATTTGTTTAAATGGAATATGAAAAATAAACAGCAGGCTATTATTAGCAGCGGGCCGGTGGCACCACTCAGGGGTGGCATGGTGTGGTGGTGGTGGTGCCCAAGGGGTGCTGGTACATGATGGTTGGTCACTGGTCTTCAGCTAGCAGCTGTGTGTTGAATACAGCCATTGAGGACTGTGAAGGCTCCATGCTGAGGTAAAGTTCCTCCAGCTTCCGACATCTCAAGATCCTATTTAGCAGAAGTTGGGAAATCTTTTAACACAGATAAACAAGGGTATGCAAAAAGTTCAAAAATGGCAACTATGAATGAATGTTCATTAATATTCTACTGCTGATTTGATATAAAGAAGCCCGGAATAATTTACAGAAATCTGCTTTAATGTATGACTGTGAAGTATTGGTGAGAAATATCTTGAGAGGAACCAAACTCAGCTGGAGACTGTCCTTCTCTGACACCATATGAATGGCAGTAATATTCAGCTGTATAATATGTGAGTGAGCTGGTTGATATCAGCATCTCAGCTCAGTTAAATTAAAGGTGAACCCTCATGACCCCTGCAGTTTTTAATGAGCATCTGTTGACTAATGGGCAAAAACAAAGCTGACTATACAAACAACAGCCAGTATGAGCAAATAAAGAAGCAAGAAATGATTTTAATCCAAGAGTTTGTGTGTTCCAGCTGTACTGTTGTAGTTCTGTCAAAAATCTGTTTACTGTTGTCTGTGAAATACAAAAGTAGACATTTTCTCTTTTCCAATCACAGTTACAACAAATATAAAAAAAATCATGGCAATTTTTCCTGGAGCCTGACAGCCATGATTACTGTAAACAGTCATTGTGTGGAACAGAGGAGTTTGTACATTTGTGTTCCATGAAAAATTAATAGCTTAGAGGAGCATTAAGATGAAAAAATCCTTTTAAAAATGCAGTGATCCTTGCACATGCTGCTGGAGATATCTTCAGCGCTTCCAGATCTTGCTTGCTCAGCTTACACAGAACGAGTCTCTAAACTATCTCCATATAAAGCAGCATTTTCTCTGTGTGACCTTCAGAAATTCTCCAGAGCTTGACTGGCAGTGTAGGACACTGTTTGTAGACCTTTCATTCAACATGAGTAGGCCCCAGGGTCAAACTTAATCCAAATCACAAGATATCCACCTCCACGGTAGCCCGCTGAGCTGGTTCTGGTGGTCCATGGAGACTCATCTCTATCCATGAAGAGAGACTAATCGATACTAATGGTGGCCAGTTCCATTGCAGCAGATCTTTGGTTTCTTCAGCCATAGTTGTAGCTAACGCTTGTACGATCAGCTTGAAACCAGGTACTTTTTATGTAAAAGCGCAGACAATCCTTCATATAAGGACTTAATTTCTTTGATGTAAGCACATTAAAACCTTAAATCCTAATTTAATTGAGCATTAAAGATCCCACGAGTCAGTCAAAACCCTGAATGAATAATCCATGACTGACAAGTACCATCAAGTTAAGTAATGTTTTGATAAATGTGAATCTTTATATAGAACTGAGAGAGAAAGATTTCAATTTAGTATCAAGGTTTTTTTACTTCTGAGTGTCTCGCCCTAAATTTTCTCCAAAAAATGTTGACGTGTATAACATGACGAAACATGTAGAGAACATCTTACTTTGCATTAGCACAAACAATGATAGTGAATGGATACTTTCTGAATGCTAAAAGTTTACCAAGTCTCTTAAAAAGAATGTTAAGAAAAGTGTAAGAAATGGCAGGTCTTGTCCTAAAGTGTGAAAGTCAAACCTAATCAGACACTATCACAACTTTCAATGAGAGATTTAATTAAAAACTGACCTTGATTACTTGGTATTTATTAGACACTTTTTTCATAAATAGCTTCCAGTGCACTACAAGCAGCATGCTAATTCTTAAAACAAAACATGGCTCACAAATTAAACCTGCCATGACTTTGAGAAACAGCATCATTGATGATCAATGGAATGTATTTGTATATGGGAATGTATATGTATCATTTGATTTGATTTTCTATTTAATAAAATCTATTTTATAAAATTGTGGCAATATATTATTTTGCACCACTTTTCTTGTAAGAATCTGTTCTATATAAAAAAAGTTTATAATGTTTCGCAGCTTTTTTCTTTTTCTTGTCAACAGATATTTGTGTTATAAAAACATTTATAAAATTGAGCTTTTACAGTAAACCTTTAAGCACCTTAATGTTATTTATTCTCTGTTTAAAAAAAATCAGCTACAAAAAAAACAAGCAAATTTACTTTCCTCAAATGACTTTTGATTGGACATGACATGGCGCTAATACCCACCTGACTCCCCTCAGAATTATGCCACTGCTCTTAAAAGAAGGACATTACAACCATGTGACATTAAGCTTTAGCCCGTATACAACAGCATCAGACTTCTGCTGAAAATCAAATAAAATTATATGCATTAACCAAGACTGCAGGAGCTTATGCACATTCTTCAGGTAAATGCTCAGGTGTGCACCACCTTCAGAATCAGGAGTGTCAAGCTGTGTTCTTAGTAGAGTATTATAATACCCTGCTGGGTCTAAAACCATTTTCCTGATTTGCCTTAATGTTCATAGGCTTTTGAGGGCCTTAATCTTCTGTGGATGCCCTTGTTGCTGTCAGGTAGATGATTTAAGCACTTAAAGGTAGAGTAGGTAATTTCAGAGAGGCTAGCACTAGCAGCTTAGCTTTAAAAGCGCCCTCCTTTTCCGAGCGCTCTTTAAAACCTTGCCTCCTCCAACAAATGAACGCATAAATTAACAGGCATGTAGGACATCCAATCGTTGCATTCGCACTGAATATAAATACATTTAGACCTAGTGATTGGATCTTGCTACAGGATTGTAGCAAGATACTTTTCAACCAGCATGAAGTGACGAAAAACATTTCTGGAATAAAACACCAACCCTGTCTTTAATAAGCTGGTTAAATGAAGTGTGTTCTCTCACTCATTACAGGAAGAACCATTTGTGATGGTTTCTGAGAATGTGCTGGGGAAACCTAAGAAGTACCAGGGATTCTCCATTGATGTTCTGGATGCTCTGGCCAACTATCTTGGCTTCAAGTATGAGATCTATGTGGCCCCTGATCATAAATATGGCAGCCAGCAGGCTGATGGCACCTGGAATGGTCTTATGGGTGAACTGGTTTTCAAGGTAAGATGTTTGACTTTTATGTATGTAAAATACCAGGTTTTAATACATTGTGGACACTGAAACAATTAATGAGACTTTTTTCTATTGCAAAGTATATTATCATCTTAAGTAGAGTGAAATTTTTGTGACTTTTGGACCCCACTGTACATTAAACCTCTGTATTCCACATTTTACATACACAATACAAAGCACACATATTCGTTTTTGATTATGCAGCATAATTTTTACTGCAGTCAGCACAGTCTTTGTAACATATAACATTATGACTGTGTGCCACAAGCGTCTGTGATTTTCATTGCATTCCTCAGACTACAGTATATTGAAATTCCCAAACCATCTGCAGTACTTTGATAAAGAAGAGCACAGATTTTTTACACGTGAATGAGAAAAACCTCATGCTGAAATGCTGTCCACTGGCAGGTAAACAAAAGGCAAATCTTGCAGCAGTGAGAGGTCAGACACACAGTTTCAGGGCCATTACCCACAATCCCCTGCTGTTTTTCATTCCAAAGCTCTCTACAGTTGTACGACACACCTCCATCCCCACTGCTCTCTGTACTGTGAAAATTTCTCACCAATGTTCGGTTAGAGGAACGGAAACATGGGCCGGAGTCTGTTACCGCTTATCTCCATTTCCAGAAAAATAGAACAAAACAGAAAGGAAATATAAATGAGCTCTAATCCCATTGTTGCAGTCTCTGTTAACGCATCATTTTCCAGCGACTTCAAATCTGTGTGTTTTTATGATACGACAGACCTTTGATATTTTATCGAATTTAAATTTCTAAGCAAAAAGTTTTAGATGTCTCTGTTTTTGGATTATGTTTTGTGTGTTTGCATGGTTCCAGTCAACCTTTTATGGTACTGTTAGTGCACTATCTGTCTGCAAAAAGCTTTTTTCTCCTTTGAGGGCCATTCAGAAGAAGCCATGAATTCTGACAGAACACACATTTTTACAAGCAACAAATAAATATTTCATTATAATATAGCTTCTTTTAGGGAGCCTCTTAAAAGTGTGAAAAAGACATGGTTGCTAGTAAAGGGCTTTGGACTGTGTACATGCTTGTAGTGCACTCAGCCAATCAGCTTCGTCCAGGTTTTCGGTGCAGGCGATTGGCTCAAACCTTGAATGCAAAACTGAGTATAAGGTTAGATTTCACATTACTTGCTTCTGAGAGGCTGTGCAATTAACTGCCAATAAGATGAATGATAATTCTAAATAATAACTTTCTCTAAGTATTAAAGATCTCTCTGGACACAACAGACCAGGAAATTACAGAGGAAATGATTCATGTGATAATAGTAACCATTTACAAGTGCATTAATTACACCTAAACAAACATGCACAAACACAATACAATATTCCCTCATGCTAAGCTTTTATTAAAGAACACAGTCCAGATGTCCATACAGTAAATTATTTTGCACAATAAATGGCCGTTGCTGCTCATTTAAGCATTTTGTTTCCTTAGCAGATCATGAAATTAGCAGATTTAATTTGCGAAGTGACATCAGGATCTATTGCTTATATTATGTATTTGTCTTCTTTCCTCTTACACAAGTTCTGTTGATATGTTATTTGTTAATGCACTCGTTTATAATATCACCAGAAGTGCACAAACATGGCCGGTCGTGAAACTGTTGAAGATAAGCATCGCTTAACCTGTTCGTCCACACCCACTTTTTCAGCAGAAACCATTAAAATGACAAACGCTCTCTGAAATGCTTGCATTTTGTCAACAACTTTGAGCTACAGCCACAATTGTAGTATTGAGACTTCTGTGCAAGTGCCAAAGTAAGATAAGCAAAAAGAAAAAAGTTATAGATGTTGAAGTGTGGAGTGGAATTGAAATGTTGTGCACAAAACCGTTTTTATTATCTTACTGTACATCTTTTTTCATAATTTTAGCACTAGCATACCAACCCTGTATCTTTGCTGTGCTCCGAAAAATCAATCTGAAATCTAATCTAAAATCTGTAGATTGGTTCTTGTTGTAAAGCAAACCATCACAAAAAAAGTTTCATGGCAAACAATCAGAAGAGATCTTGTTGTGTGGATTAGCATGTGTGCAGTGATCCAGGGGCCGGATGCTTCTCTAACCCTGCAGAAACACAGAGGTCTTGTGGAGGCCCCTGATGCCTGAAGGTGGCCAGGCAGGTTAATGGGAGTCAGGCAGGTGACACTGGCTCTGGTCCTCTGATTCTAAAATGCTTTTGTTCTGCAGATGGTAATGTCTCTTGACACAAGCTCTCTCAGGCAACACAGATCTCAGTGTTGCTGTGTGCAACCAGTCACTATAATTTCAAGAACTGCCAGAAATTCCACAAATTAGATGTTTTTAGCAATTTTAGTCTTGGAAGCCACTTTACTGCCCTGAGATTTTTTCTTATATTGTGATTGGAGTATAAGGAAGGGTTACCGTGGTAACCCGTTGTGCATACCTACTGATTTAACATCATGAAAATCATAATTATTATAAAGCAGATGTTTCTTTTTGAAGATAGAACTAGATTTGTGGTATTTTCTGAAGAATTTTATATATTTAACACTTCCACTGTATACTAGACCGGCTTGTATTGAGAAAGAACTGGTTTTGATTGTCTATTTGAATATTTTCTGTTCAGTGTTATTGTTTGTATTCTGTGAAATAGTGCTTTTGCCCCTGTTTTTTATTTGAATTTCTCTCATACGTCCACGATTTTTCTGTGAACACCGTGTGCCTATGAATCTTTGAGTGGTCTAGCTTTAATCAGTGGGTTCCCTGTGTGTCTGTTTGTTTGGCAGAGAGCAGACGTGGGTCTCTCAGCCCTGACCATCACACCAGAGCGGGAGAGCGTGGTGGACTTCACCACACGCTACATGGACTACTCGGTGGGTGTGTTGCTGAGGAAGGCTGAAAGGACGGTGGACATGTTTGCATGCCTGGCCCCCTTCGACCTCTCTCTGTGGGCTTGCATAGCCGGCACAGTGCTGCTGGTAGGAACTCTTGTGTATCTGCTTAATTGGCTGAACCCTCCCAGACTGCCAATGGGCTCGGTCTCCTCCACCACTCTCTACAACTCCATGTGGTTCGTCTACGGTTCCTTCGTTCAGCAGGGTGAGTGCGAGCGAGTGACACGAATATGTGCTGAAAGGAAAATTCAAGAGGGAGACAAAATTAAAGATAGAGGTAACAGAGAGGCAGAAAGATAATTTGAAGTACTCAAATTAAAAGTGTCTGTGTTTAATGGGAGAGGTGTGAGTGTAGACACTGGAGCCCCACAGACTTTAGGAGATTAACGTATACTTCACAGAAAGAGAAAAATGAAGAGATAGAGGGAGTCGAAATTATACTCGGATCAAATCTGGTATTCTTTTTAAATTCTTTTCGCAGCGGGTCGAAGAGGGTCCGTGAATAAATGATGGAGAAATGAAAAACAGGAGAAACAGGGAGAGGGGAAGAGAGGAGTAAGATTTAGAAAAGAAGAAACAAGATGGGAAAGGTTGTGTATCTCACAGAACAAGGGCAAGAGGAAAACAGTGTCAGTGCGTGTCAGAATATTTATGGAAATTAGTGCAATTAATTTCAGTGTTGGTATCGTTAATTATAATTAATGAACCACCATTATTTTGGCATGACTGCGGGGGGCTTGATTTTAAAAAAAGTCCAAATGTGAAAGAGTTAAGGGTAGTTTCAGCATTATGGTCGGTTGACAACATTTAAAATGTAAGTACTCAGAGAAAGCTTTAACAATTATCAGTAAATATTCTAGTGCACAACATTTAAAGTTTATTGAAACATTTATACAGTACACAGTATTTTACTGAACATCTGCAGGAAGAATCCACATAAATGCATACTGTAATGTTTGTTTGTTAATGATCTTGCTAATTTAACTGGTTTTAAAGGTTTGACCTAAAGCAATTGCTTTAGTTGATGCAATAACAGATAGTAATTATAACTATTGTTGGTGGTGGACAAACGTGACTTTCTATGATCTATAAACAACCGTGGCACATTTTTAGGTAACAGGTTACACGATAAAAGTTTTCAGTTTAACTAAATATGGAATGTCTTAAAGTCTTATGAAATCACAACACTGAGAAACTGTGATGAAATAGGTTGCTTTACAAAATTTGTGCCATCAAAACTACTTTAATGAGAAAAGCTACACTGTCTCTTGATTTCATCAGTCTATTTTTAAAAGCTTGGAAAGACGTTTACTTTTTCTTTTAGTTCTTAATAAGTACAATTAAATGTTGAAGTGTTGAACTTCAGTGTATATTTATGGAAAGACACTTTAAGTTTTAATTGAGTTTTGACGCTCTACGCGTTCTTTGGTAAATGTCTATGCTTTGTACATCCCTGAATAATACCCACAGTATAGGGGAGGGATGGTCCCCTTAAAAAACACAATGAGGAGAATAACAATGGTTGTGAAATCTCTTCATTACAGACGTGACATTTCTGAACGTGCCATTAACATGCTATGCGCAATAGCTGCAAAAACAGAGGGGCTGTTCACACAAGACACGGTCTTAAATTTCTACTAATTGTACAGTATGTGCATGTTTAAATTGCATCATGCATTTGACAGAGCATGGCTGAAAAAAGTAATATGTTTATTCTGCTTATTATTAATTATAGACATAACTATATATTAAACGTTCTAGTTCATCATGTTGTGCCTAAAATCACCCCTTGACGTGACCAGGAAAATCACTGTAACATATGTAATATGTAACATGTAATATATTTATAATAATTATCAGAATAAACATCTTTTACCAAGTAATACAATTTATTGACAACTGTAGACTGTTGCTAAGCAACATGGCACTTACGTATTTATATAGAATGTGCAGTTTATCTTCATTTTAAAAGGACTTTGAACGCAGCTCATTCAATCTGAGTTTAGCGTTGCGATTACTTATGAAATATTGTTTGTATATGGATGCATACCTTGTGTTGCGGATAAACAATGCAATTTCCTTCAAAATTCTATTACAAAGTATTAATACAGTAAAATGTAAATTGTGCTAAATTGTGTTTTGTTCCTTTGGTAAACAGTTCATTTCTCCATGGTCAGGTTAACATAAGCGTGAAATTACCCTTTACCAAAAATCAGTAAATGCACATGATTATAATGATGATTATTGTAATAAGACAGCATAATTGCTCCCTGATATCTGGGTCCATTGCGGTTCTAATTGCATTCGATGCTTCTTACTGAACTGTGCTTATTATGCTGAAAAATCTGTTTATTAATGCGCTTTCATCAGAACCGAGTTCTGCGTCTTTTTAGGGTGAATTTGTTAACCAGAACAGTAGCTGTGGCACAGACTATGATGCTAGCACACATGTGAGTTCCCCCAACACTTAAAACATCACTACCCTGCTTTTGTCCTGTAGTCTTTGTTTGATGTGTTGTGGAGAGCTGGTTGTACAGATACATCAATTCTGTGAAACGAGAGTGGGAGAGATGGTACATACTGTAGCTGGAATGGCATAGCTAGAGTCTGTCTGTTTGATGAGTCACTTTAATCTGCCTCTCCGAGACCTTTGCTTCTCTCATCTGATGCTTTTTGTTTTATATTTCCCCTTAAATAAATACCTTCTTTTACATCACCTGGTACAGCAGATAACAACACAGAGTTCGATTCCTCAGAAATGGACATACTGGTTACAGTGAATGTATGTGCTTGAATGCACAAATGACTAAATGTAAATGTATGATATGCTGATAATTCCTAAACAGGGATACTTAGGGATAAATAGCCTACATTTGAACTGACATCAGGCAAACAAGCAATGCTGAATTTAAATAAAAGTATTGCAATTTAAATATATATTTAGGTAATTCTGAGAACTGCATATGTAATTTGCGTTAATATTATTACATTTTAGTATTTCATTTTTTTTGTATGATAAACAAGTCTGGCACTGTTCATCCGAATCCCAAACTGATCCAGTGTGTTTCAGAGCTTCTCAACAAACACTTCACACCGTATTTTGTTTGTGTTTAACATTAAAATATAAATACAGATGGTCTGTAAGGTTTCTGAAGCTCAGTAAAACCCTGTGTCGTATGTTGAGTTTTAAATTAGTGGGGCTTTTCCACATTTTTTTAAAATCCCAGCAGGCTTTCTGAAAATGTTTCCTAGCTGTTTGCATTTGTAAGTAAAACATGTAGATTTGTAATTAATGCCAAGATCCCTGATGTCTTAAGCTTACTAAAGAAACCTCTTTAATTAGCAGAGAAAGTACATTTGTTTTATACTGCTGATCTCAGTAACTTTACTTACATGAACTGTGTAATGCACTGTAGTTCATTCTGCCTATAATTCCTCATGATCCACATTAGCTTGTTCACTAACAACACTTTTCTTAGTACTGCAATGTAACACTGGAGGCAAAGGATTGTATTAAATACTGGAAGATTGGACTTATTGTTAGTGCCTGAATATATATTGTTTACCTGTGCGAACTGATGCATCAGTACATTCTAATGTGATGTGTGAGTTGATTAATTTGTTTACAGAGTGTTTTCTGTTTGCCACTGTACTGAGCTCTGCAAAGATAAAAGTTCAAATTAGGTTGGACTAATTAGTTGTGCTTGCTAAGGCAAACATTATTGTTTCTATTGTGCATCCCTGAACAAACAATCCCCAGATCTTGAGTATTAAACTCCAGCGTGTAGCTCATCCCTCACAGATATTGCTGTGGAGGGAAATGATACCTCAGATCATGTGGCTTATTGAGAACAGGTGTGCTCTTGCTTTTTATACAGTAAGTGGATGAACTTTGGGTATTTTTACATTGTGGATAATAAAATGAGTGAGAAAGTTGAATGTGATTATATTGGAGGATGGACCACCTGAGCCATATCTAGAGCAGAACATCACATGGACTGGGTTCTTTGACATAGATTATTAACACATTACACTGAACACCTGTCAGCGGTGTACAGATGCCCTTGCAGCCATTCTCAACACCCTGGCTTTGTGGCAGGAACTTTTATGACTGTTATAGATTATATTTTTAAATAATATCCTGGGCCTCGTTTTACTGTAATGACAGGTCTTGGCTGTTAAAAGCAGTCTCTGATTTTAAGGTAATGTGACAAAGGAAAGACTTGGAATTTGCTTGGCTGGAATGATTCAGTTTTTTCAAATACTAAACATGATTATTAACATACATTAGCATACAACATACGATAGCAACAATAGCTGCTTGATTCCTCTGATGTGCTTTTGTTTTTGCATGTTATGTTGTCACAAAGTGATCAGTAGGTTGAGGTGCCAGGTTTCAGGGTCAGTGGAGGCACCGGTTACCCACTGAGACCCCATGAATAGTTCTGTCAATCACAGAGGCATTGAGTGTGGTGAGGTTCTCTGTGTACTGCAGACTGCTCGGTAGGGAGGTGGGTTTTAAGGTTTTTTCCAGTGAAGTGTCTGAATGTGGCGTGGGCAGACATCTTTACGAGCCAAGATGTGCAACAAACAGGTGGTTTTCACATACGACAGCAAGTCACATGATTTTCATCTAATTTTTATCAGCATGCAAAGCACATTAGACTATGGACTATGGATATCTGTTCGCTCTGAATTTGATTTATACAGTCTTACATTATTTTATATTACTTATTTTTGTATGTACTTTATATTTATTAATTTATATTTAAATATTAATAATAATTAAAATATTAATTATTTTAAAATCTGGTTTATGTGTTAATTTTTAAATGAGTTGTAATAATTGATTCAGTAAAATAAAATAATAAATGATGATAAAGGCACATTGTATTCTGGATAAAGATTTGCTGTTAATATTTTTCCATTGTTTTTATCGTTGATCTACTAAAGCGGGAGAATCGTGGTTGGGTTTGATACAGTAGCAGGTGTCACAGCTAACACTGGCATTTTGAAATCTTAAGGTTTACAAGTTGTCAGTGGATCATGATGTCAGTGAGAACACGGTGCAATTTGAGCTAATTCAGAGTGTCATGGCAACCGAAGACAATGGAATTAAATAGAAGGAGGTGGAGAGCGAGCGAGCGAGAGAGAGAGAGTGACAGGTTGAATCATCCTGCCTTCTGAGTGTCTTGCAATTAGATCGGTTTCTGAGGCACATGTTTTGTTACCACAATTATAATTGTACATTGTCAGTTGCTGTGGACTAACACACACACATTTAGCATTGTGCTGCCTTCCTCCCACATTACTCCTCAGGCTACATTCATCTCTGCTTAACTCTGCCCCCCAACCAGCCCTTACACGCACGCACACGCAGTCACAGACGTGTGGTATCACAATGAATATGAGAGCCACGGGCCCCTATCAGCGCTTTCATCTCGCTCTCCTCTCTTATTCCTTTCATCTCCGTTCTGACTGAGCTCCCCCTCGCGTCTCTCCTTCTCTATCAGGTCTGAAATATGAAAAGCGCAGTACTCCAACGTCGTAGATTTCACTCACTGTCTTTTATTTCGACCACGCCATCCGTCAGTCTGAAGAGAGACATTACGACGGCTTTGAAGAATCTTCTTTTTGTCTGATTCTTAGAGTGGTGTGGAGAGGAGAAACGAACGAGACGTTTTTTCTTCTTGTTGCGTTTTTTACCACATGCCCTTCGCCTTATCGCTGACATACAGAGACCCAGTGTTGGGTTTTTCAGAATAACGCAGGATTTACTCTGACTACCGTTAGCTTTAATCTGTACAGCCACAGGCAAGACAAACCAACACATACGCACACAAACACACTCTCAATGGCTTGCAGGTCTCTGAGCTCTTGGAGGGCCAAAATGTCAACTGAAATCGACAGGCAAAGTCAAGCCCCAGATGACCCTCCAGTCAAAAATTAGACAGTCTGAGAAGCATTTTGCAGGAATTGCGACAAAATGCTGTTGCGTTTTTTAAGGGCTTCAGAGGTGGCCACTCTGCGTCTTTCCTTTTTGTTCTTTTTTTGATGGGTTGACAGTTTCATGGTCATAAAGCAGTTGTCTTACAGTGCACCTTTATCAAACCAAGCCCCCCCTTGCACCGTGTGAACTGCCTCCTGTCTAAAAGACAGCATGCAAATAGGACTTGTACAATATAGGCAAAACAAAAGGAATGATTCACAGCTTTAATAAGGATAAACACACACAATGCACACATTTTTTTGATAAATAGCTTGTTTTTTAAGTATACAGTTTTTGTCAACCCTTTAGTATAGAATAAATACATATATTCACAGTATAATCAACACTTTTGTTATCACTAAGCATGCCGCAAAGCATCATGGGATTTCTCTCTCCATAAGTTACATATATGAAACTGCTCTATTATTCTTAGGTGTCTTAAGAGGCAGCATATTTAAGATGCCTGCTTTTTGTAACAGCCCAGCATGCCTGTAATGCCTTAAAACACCACCTACATAGGCTTCTCACAAAGAGTTTAAAACTGAGCAAATGCCTCCACTGACCATTTCTTTTTCTTGCATCTGAAATGTAAGACTGATTTCATCATCCTCCAGCCCTACTGTGTATAGAGAGGAAATATAATGCATGCATTACTGGAGCACAACACTATATGATTCCTCAAACATAGTGTGAGTGTGTGAGGGAGATTAGTGTATAATTTCAGACCTTGCTGAGAATCGCCACTGGGATCCAGCCGAGCAAATCAAAGTAAAGATGTAAGCCACATCACAGCAGTGCCTCCACTGTGCACAGCCCGACACAACTACTGCACACACACACAAAATCACACACTATCACATGGATCCCACATGAGACATGTTCTGTACTAACAGACTGTGTTGGGTAGATGAAATGTAGTTCTTTTATAAAATCCTTATTTATTTGGTGTCACGCAGGATAATCTTGCACTACACCAAAAAGGCAAAAAGGAACATATTTTTTTAAAATATCTCTTTTTCAACAACTCAAGCTGCTTTGCCTAAAGTGTTTCTTATTGCTCATTTTCATTAAAATAGCATTATTTTTGGTTAATTTATTACCAGTTAACACTCTGGGACAGATTGCATTGTGAAGTGATGTATTGTATGTGTCTCCAGTATGTATCTACAATGCACAACAATATGTAATCATATAAAATAAAGATGTCTGATTAGGTGTGTATTAATGTAAACATAATGTACAATATTACATGGATTTGTTTTTGGTAACCTGATTAATTTGGATTGCATGTTCTTTTACTGCCCAGCACTGCTAACAGAGCAGACCGCCCAGCACTGCTAACAGGGCAGACCGCCCATAGCTTCTTCTGTTACTCAGCATTAGGGCACAAACCGAGTGCATGTTCTCACAGCACACACACAAGCCCACAGTTCTCTTCATTCCCAGTAGAGTCTCTTGTCAGGCCTGTGTCTCTTGTATAATTGGGTCAGATCTGTTTCAAGTGGATACAGTTACACAGCTATACAAGAATACAATGGCAGGAACAAAGACGAAAAGTGGAGAGTGGTTGAGTGAAGATGTACAAGGGGGGGCGAGTTTCATCCACACTTTCTCTCCTCTCACTGGGAGCCCCACGCAGGCCATGCGAAAGATTGCTCATTTCCAGCCTCACCTTACGTTTCTGCTTTCATTAGTCTGGCTTGTTTAGACAGCCAGTGAGGGACCGGGCCCCTCAGCTTCCTGGAGCTGTAATTATTACTGACACGCTTAGCCTGTCCCGCCTGCCTGCTGACCAATGCAAAGGAATCTTAAGGTATTGAGGGAGGGGTTTCATCATATGACTCTTAGCCAATCCCAGCCCTTATATCTTAATAATTTCACGATAAGTGAAAATCGAAAAGTGGGCGGGGCGTTGCACAGAGGAGAGAGCGAGGCACAATTAGTTATTCCGCCTTCTTCCTGAGAAAGGTCACTGTCATCAGGTAGGTGGGTCGATTTCAATTTGTCAGTGTTTTAGGTTAAAACTCCACAAATTGTTTTGTTGTTTTCTGTTTGGAAAGGCGTATTTTAACCAGACTTGAACTGATTATAGTTTCTGAATATAAAACAAGCTTAATCATATGTTTCGTGTATTAAAAGGCCTGCCTGCAAGCCCTTAGTCTGACTACTAAAAGGTCCTCATGCAAATATATGCAATTATGTATTTTCTTTATGGCATTATTTGAAATTCAGACTTACTGTAGGGTTCTTTAAAATATCAGTTTATGTTATGTATTTTTGATGAGAGATACTCATAGCTGTGTGTTGTTTACTACTGTTCATTGCAGTTTGAAATGTCAAATACATGTTTGCCGTTTGTATTCTCCTCGTGTCTTTAGAAACAATCCACGCTACATAGTTTTGCAGCGAGTTACATAAACCAGGACATAATTTCAGTCAGGGAGTCGCTTAACATTACATCATGCTACTCACGTCACCCCCCTCCCCTCAATTAAATTACCTGAACTTACTCAACACCATCTTAAATTCAATTTAAACTGCAGAAACAGGCGAGACGTGACCTCTCCACATGCTCGTGAGGCAGTCAGTACATGCAGCAGTGCAGTAATTGGTCGGTTGTCTGTGCTTTGACGTTAGTGAAGAGCTGTTTGGGTTAAATGGTGTTCAATGGAACTCAATGCATGTCTCTCATGATCCCAAATAGCTTTTGTTGTAGCTCCCAGGTGGCTTTAAAAGTAGCCACAGGAAGTGGCTTTAGAGAACAGCAAACTACATAAATGTATGCAAGGGAGAGTGTTTGCTTTAAAGAATCGACTTTTAACTCTCTCTCTCTCTCTCTCTCTCTCTCTCTATATATATATATATATATATGTGTGTGTGTGTGTGTGTGTGTGTCTATATATATATGTAGGTATCAATCCAAACATTTATTTTCAAGATATTGATGTGTAATTTTACATTTTTTGTAAGCCTGACTGCATGAAAGTTCAGACCTCGATGTAAGTAAGTGTTGCCGTCACAATCCATGAATTATTCACTGTACTTTATTTCAGTAGAAAGTGTTCGCCATTGGCATAAACTCACTCCTGATGAATTCTGTCACATCAGCACTGTGTGACTAAGTGAATTAGATCCAAACACCATCCAGGAAGATTGAAAATGGTCAGTGACAGCTGGCCTTTCTGGATAGATAATTTATCTGTCAATCATTCAGGCAATTATAGCAGCATTCGCTCAAACGCGAGTGTGTCGAGTCGGGCAAACTTCAGCACACTTTGAAGCTACATCTGCACTTCCTCCTGAAAGAATTGAGGAGGACGGGAGTCTTTGTTTCATTCACGCTCTGCTTCACAGGATATTCTCGGGCCCGGCGCTCGCACGAGAAGCCGGGTGTGTTGTCTGTAACCTTGGCCTTTTAAATTCATGGCCCATTCTGCCCAGCCAGCACATAAATGACACAAATGACTCATCATAATGAAATAATCAGACGCTCTAAATGAAAAGCCTTTTGGAATTAATTCATGAGGCCCTGCATTCTCTGCCCTCCCGTTTCTGATGAAATCAAATGAGAAATATTGACAGTGACAACGAGTGGATTAAATATTAACCACACACCGACTGACAGCGCAGCTTTAACTGCTGGCTGTTAGCTAGATGATTTACACAGGTCTCTTAGTGGCAAAAGCACCAATGAGAACGTCTTTAGATTTCTATATAATAGTGTTGTGAACAATTCAGCCTGCTGTTGAATTAAGTTAGTGACTAGCATAGGATGTATGCTAGCGGGATAAGCGGCTAGCAGTGAGCTACACAGGTCCTTAGATTGGTTAGCATGCAGAACGCTCTCTTCTTCAAGATCTCTTGGTTGGGATGCTCAAACAAGCAGAGTAATGTTGCAAGCCCCACAGTGTTTACGCTGTTCAAGTAAATTAACTTATTGATTTCTGTCTTGCCCCGGTACATAAAACAAGGATGAGAAAAAGTACTTAAACAGCCACACAAAATTACACAGCAGCTTTAAAGTAACTATTCAGAACTCTTTTTCCCAGTTTCTATTTATGTGCAACCCTTGCACCAGGTGTTAATAGACAGTGACAGGTGGTCGTTTTTAATGCCATTCATAGCTGGGAGAAAATTCAGCATGGTTTGCCAAAGGTACACTTAAGCATAGACTTGTAAAATGACAGCAAATGATGGTAAGAGGAACACAGGTAAGCTCAGAGTCTGAGCAATATGATGGCTCCTGTGTCATGTTTATTTAGAGTGTATATAAATCACAGGCCAGGGGAGAGTTTAGGCTTGACTTTAATATGGGTCGCTGTGTACTGCTATAGAAAAAATGCCCCTCACAAACATATAAAGAAACTGAACAACCCGGCCTATCAGTTTTATGGTTTTCTCTGCATAAATTAGCGTTTTTTCCCTTATGTATTAAGTGCAATTACCAATTCTCTGCTCAAGTGAGAAAATAAACACATTTTTTACGTTGTTACAAACCCGTAAATTACATCACATTTATTGATTCTGAAAATGAGAAAAAGACCAGCGCAAGTGGAAAGTATTTGCTGAATCGGTCATTTTCCCTCTTAAACATTTTTTTTTTTCATTTTGCTGAAGTCATCAAAAATGTGAAAGAAAATTAGTTTAGTTGTTGTGTTGAGATGTTGTGTTTTTATTGTTTGTATGCAGCCTCTGAGTAAAACTACAGTATAATTGAGTAAAACTACAATATAACTCTAATCTGTTTTCTAGCGAATGTTGATTAAAAATAAAAGTATTTGTCCATAATGCAGTTTGGAGTTAATGCCCTCAGCTGGGTGTTTTTTGTATTTTTTAAACTCAAAGACTTCTTGTCTCACAGATGTGCATTGTATCACTGTAGATTACTCAGTTTGTTGTAGGCATGCATAACGCATTGAATCTCTTCCTGAGTACCACTACACAGGCTGAAGAGCTCGCTCTCTCTCGCTTGTTTCCTATGCATTTTAATATCCACTTTGGTCAAGTGCATGTTTAGGTTGCCCATTGTGTGTAAACAGTCTGAATGTATCTGCATCCTCACAGTGAAGTGGTGACACTCTCTTCTGTCTGTTGTCTGCCACACACACTCCAAACGTACATTTTAGTATCTTATAGATTTGATGTCTAAGCAGCATCCAAATAAGATGCCAATCATTACAATCACAATATGAATCAAAAATATTCTCAATCTGGTCTTGAATTTCTATTCATATATGTAACAAATATAGCAACAGATGCCAGAGGTTGTGTCCTTTAGCCTCCTTGTTAGGGAAACAACAGTTTATAGTAGTAAGTTTAGTGCAAGTAAGGCCGGTTGGATATATGTAGAGGTCAATTAATTTAATTCAATTGTATTTTTAAAGTGCTTTTTACAATTTTACAAAGACATTTTATTGCATTCAAATTAAGCGGTAGTATTATTAAAATAAAGTCTGCAAAAATACAATAAATAACTGCAGTTTTATTACAGTTTGGCTATTTTATTGCATGTAACTGCTATGCTGTATTTACAGACAACCTGAGTGGGTAAGCAGTGTATGTATGTGTTCTACATATTTAGGGCAGTATTAATAGTTATGCTAATCTTCTTTGTCATTACTAGGTAGGGTACTAAATTAAAAACTGCTGTAAGAGCATGTAACGACCTGAAATATAAAATTCATGAGCTTTGAGGTGGTAGTGTTGTACTGTAACTAAACTAGATGTACTGTACTGTACTGTATCATTCCTGACAGCTTGTGTGGGTTAGCTGGTCAGCCATGTGTTTAGTAAACATGAGTTTATCGACGAGAACGAGGTCAGATTGAGGCCTGTCATTAATGTATTAAAATACAGTATGCAACGTGTTTTTAATTACATTCTGCCTTGACGATAAATTGCAAAGGTCACGTAAAGCCACACGCTGTGGATTTAATTATGATCTTATGTTAAAACTTACAGTACGTCGAATGCACTTGATGTGTCCTTCAACAGAAAAATTCACAATGTGCTCTTACATTTAATAAAATGAATTCAAACTGTGAGAGCTCACGGATAACAGTGTTTCGTGTAAGATTACAAATGGATTACTTCAGAATATGTGCAAGGGATTCAAATTGTCAATTTAAAGGAAGACGTCTCGGTGGGAAGTTACATTAGCATAGTTCCAGACTAAAGTCGTGTTATGCTGGTGAATCTATTTTAAAGCTTTATATTCCACTTTACAACATTTCTTTCCAGAGGCCTGTGAAAGTGGGTGGGATGGTTTTTCTCCTTTTGTGTGTAAGATGAACAGTATCTCTGTCTGGCCCATCCCAATATCTGGTAATATCTTAGCTAAAAGCAATTATTAGGTAGTATAAATTTAAATCTAATGGACTCTGTCTGTAATATTCAACTGCTCGGCTGGTGAAACAATGATTTAGGTCTTACCTCTGAAAAGGCAACGCTAATACATTTTCTGTGACTTGTTGCTTATCCTTCAAAGTCAGAGAGTAAATGCAACTGCAGTAAATTATGCGCATCCAATGCGATGGAGGTGTTGGACCGAGAAACACACAAGGAAAGCTTTTATCCTGCGCACCCTGAATACCAAACACAAAATGAATCTCCTGACTCTGCTGGAAACAATGGCAAAACAGGCCAGAAGATTCTTTAAATCAGCCTTTACCGAATCAGTCAAAAACCGTTGCTGCATTTGGCATTTTTTAGAGCACAATCATAATTGCGATTCCATTAGCAACTCATGTAAATTACATGAGTTTGTAGACATTTATATTTCACCATCATGTGTGTGTGTCCATCTGTGCATTTGCATACAGTATATAGTCTTCAGGCAGCATTAAACTACATATAAAGGAAGTGAAGTGGTTAGAAAAGGTCTTAACCTTTCTAAAGGGGAAGCAATGAGAAGTTTGCTCACAGCAAAGAGCTTTTATCAGATTTTCAGAGTTAGTGAGGGCCATTCAATGAACATTTAAGGTGGTGCCTAATTTATTTGGACGCAAGTCACATCAAATATATGACTGTGGTTGCACAAGTTAAAAGCTGGTTGCAGTTGATTAAAAAGAATCGACTAAGAAAGCTAAATAATTTGTCCCTTGCTGTCTAATGCAGTAACGTTCATACATTTTTAAGCGTGTTAAGTCTCTATGTACTTGTATCCAGATTTTAGATACGAGCTTTGGGTAATAAACTGCTACTCTGAATTATCCCAAACTGTGTCCTCACAGCAGTGTATGTACGACAGGTTAAAGGATTTTGGGGTAGGTGGGGAAACACTGAGAGCTGTTTGTGTGCTCTTCAGCAAAGCACTTTATCTCACTCTGACGTTCATCTCGAACACCTCTGTCTCTTCACAGCTCTCCACGCTTCACTTAGCACAGAGCCATTTATTCCTATCAGAGAGAAAACTGAGCATCAAGATGTTATCACACATTAAGCAACAGCAAATATGTGTATTTTGAATAGTAAAACGTTTGCTTTTATGTTACATTTGTGTCACTGACAGGAAGTGGCCTTTATTTAGAGCGTAACATGCAATAACTTCTTGCACATGAATCCTGCTGTGTGAAAAATACCCTGTTGAGCGCTAAGACCAGCTAAGACTAGCTAAGAATAGCAGGTTTTCATGCTGGTTTGTGATTGGTTGTTGGTTTAGATTGTGAACAATGTATTCTGCAAGGCAAACCAAAAACTACAGATTTAAATAAAAAGATCTTGCATCATAAATATTTTTTTAAATGTAAACAAACCTTAATTTTTAATCTATTCACTTTCATAAGAGAGCGGTTTAGCATGTCATCATTTTAACAAATTATTCATTGCCAGAAATGTTTCCCTTCTAATCTTAAATGCATGTTTATCGCCACCTAGCAACCTTGTATCACAAGCACACCACGACACTATCTGCTCCACTTTTTATGTGGAGGTCAAAGTGACACGTAAGATTTGCTTCAAATGTCTTTTCAAAGTCATGCCATCGGTCCTTGAGCTCTCTCTGTCCTTTTCATCTATCTCGTGTGCATATGTTTCTCACACCATATTCCTGCAGCCAGAGTGCCAGTTTTGCCATCTTGGACGCTGTAACTAAAGAGATGCATTGAGAGGTGCAGCTTTATTTACTTATATTTTGATGATTTACAGCATTGAAAGTTCCAGACTGGCTGCACGGTGCGATAGCGGCTCGGGGGGGTCGCGCTGTAGAGTGTTAAACTGTATGCAAATTGAAGGCAATATTTGCCAGCTAGCCTCATAATGGGATACTTGATGGCTTAAATAAATAGCAGTCATACACACACACACACACACATATACATACACAGCCAAACCTGGCAGGCCTGGTGTGTTGAAAGGGAAATAAAGGTGACATTCTGTGCGGAGCTTCGCTCCAACGAAACGGCTAACATGTTTCTCCTTAAGTTATTTATCGCCAGAGTGCTCTCGGAAAGAAAGGAAATAAATAAATAAAACTAACAGCGCTCATCAGAAGCTACAATCTCCAGCTCTCAAGGTGCAGCAGAGATTTAAGGCTTTACAAGCTAGCAATGTATAAACCTTTGACTGTTCAACGGCAGTAGTTTCAAAGGGCTTATTTGAAGTTGCTTTAACTGCTCAGAGGCAACGAATTGGGGAGGTAAATTTTTAGGTGGCTCTGATGGAGCCTGAGTGGTGTTTTTAAAACAACCCAATTTCACCATTTCAGAAACATTTCAGACCAGTTAGCATCGAACTACTGTTTTTATTTAATCACTACTGTCTTTGAAGTGTTGAAGTGTTGCTTGAATACTTTATAGTAATTTAGGAAAACACTGTTTTCTGTTCTCTTGTGAAGGGCCTCATTTTTGCTCCTTAACATCCCCAAACAAAAGTGTAAAAATATTTATTGTTTTTAAACAGGTTTCCAAAACACTCTTTATATCTTTAATTAAGACAGTCTTGTACAAATTTATGCCATTGTTGAGCTAATATTGTTAGATTGAGCTGGTCAGGGTTCTCAAACAAACAGGTACTTGGTTGTGAGTACTTTACTTTTGTTGAGTTATAAGACTTAAAAATTAGTTCAATATGAAGGCAGGAGCTGCACATCCCATCAGTAAAATTTTTTGGACAGAAACCTTTTGACCTTCTACTTGGTCTTTCTCAGCCTCTCTAGAGGAGCGAGTTGACAAGTTGTGTGTGCACTCACCCTCAGTTATATTTACAAGGCTTCTAACAGCCTTGAAGGGCCCTTCACTGTGTTTCTTGGTGGCTTGTGTCACTTGGGAATCCACTTAATTCAGAGCATACTGGCTGTTCAGATCCAGATACTGGGAGTCCCAGCGCACACAAAAAAGGAATCATTTGACACCTTTTTTGAACATATATCTGAAACATGTTGGTGCACATGAGCTGTTAAAGCTGAAGTGTGTAATTTCTGTGCCACAAGTGTCACCAAACAGAATTGCAAAAATAATGAACGTTGTCAAACAGATTTCACAACATTTCTGCTGTCTACTGTTGG
>JAZGTK010001389.1:0-26139 GCA_036877625.1 Ambastaia sidthimunki
TCTTTCTCTCTCTCTTTCTTTCTCTCTCTTTTTAATATTTCATATATATTTTCCTGAACTAATTAAACTTATATTTTGTTTAACCACTAACCTGCACTAGAATTTTCCACCCTGTTCGGTTGGGTGGAGTCAAATCTTAGAAGTTTGCTTCCTTTGTGCTGTGCGACCTCAACAAACAGGTTGCATGTGTATTATGTGACGCGTTAAGGTAACACAGCAGCAACACAAAGCCACGTCTGTCTGGATCAACTGAGCCCATGTCACAAGATCCAGTCTGCCAGACTTCAGGAACAATATGAGGGCGAGCAGACACTGCTCTCGTTCAGACTCTCTCCTACTTCTGCTTTAGCATTTAGATGGAGGACAAACGGTAATAAATCCACCCAAAGTCTGGAGACCATTACACAATCTTTATCTGCCACTGGGGAGAAAATGTGGAGTTCACAGACTGTCTCTGGTCCCGTTTCGGCCCGACAGGCCGTGTTCAGACGCCAGGTGCCAGCTCTCCTGAGTATGATCTGTTCAATACAGATGACACGATAGCTAAACGAGACTATGGAGAGAGAATGAGGTGGATTTCCTGATATCCTGCAGAAATCTCATTCATCTCATGCTGAATCCAAGAGCTTTAGAAAGAGTTTTTATGTTATAATAACAGAAAAAAAACAGCCCAACTTTTCTTTCCTGAGTGATTCATTCACAATGATTTTGCTCTCAATTTTAATCAATCTTTTGTGACATCACATCGTGTTTTTCAAGGTTTTCCTGGTATCTTGAATCATTCGCTTTGTTAACACTCCAATAACGTTGTGAACAGCCGCTGGGTTTAAAGCTGAGAGCGTTTAGCTTGCATCACGTTTATGAACAGGCATACACACTTGTCTCAGTAGAGGAAGTGGTCATTCTCTCCGAAGTCGTTTCCCAGGTCATGTGAGATCCTAATGGTTTGATTGTAGGGGTCCTGAGATGCGGTTCGACCACATGGATCAGCGCTAGGCCTGCTCAGGAAGCTAGTAAATATTTTGCTCTGCTTGTTGCCTGGTTTCCATAACACAACACTCAGTCCCACTAAAATGTATTTTTGCTTTTCTCTGTTCCAAACCGAGTGCACATGAATGGGCCCAGAACAGTGTGTTGCTGTATTTGCTCTGTATTGGGACAGAGCATGTAAATACATGCATTAACATGTAACACTAATAGTGACTAATTAGAGCATGAAGTAACATGAGCAAGCATGCATGTAGGTTAGATGAATGGCTTAAGAAAGACTTAATCCAAATTACTGGCCTGCTCCAGTTATTCTTTAATGTTCAATATTTGACTTAAGTAGATCACAAATCCTATTGCATTTGCACCAGAAACTCTTGATATCAAAGTGCATTTGGTAAAACAGGCTTTAGACTGGCTTTGATACTCTAAGTACACACTACTAGAAGAATTAATTCACAGAATATTACGTCTTTTTGTAATTTGAATAAGAACATTGTTTGTTGTTTCAATAGACTTTCATGTGACTTTTAAAGAAAGCAAATTCTTTAGTGGTTGTTGGCAGTTTTCCATTGATTTCCAGTGTTTTTTGACATTTGGGAATTTTTTTATTTTAAGTATGAGGAATGTTCTTTGAAGGCCTAATAGTTACAGAATCTGGCTTTTCCTTGCAGGAGTTCAGTCTGGTGAAATGTCACCAGTCGACACTTCAGGTCCTGGACGACGTCGGACCGCCAGCGAGAGTTTGTCTCAAGACGACAGCCCAACTCGAGGAAGTTCGGTCCGCTCCCCTGTCCGCTGCATCTCACCTGAGCTGGCCAATACAATCGCTCTAAATCCTGGGGGGCGGCCCAAGGAGGTAGACCCCCACAGACCTAGAGTCTTCCTAGCATCACACATAAATGTCAGCTGTCTTTAAGTGCTTGTTAAAGTATATATGATAAATATATGTGTGTTTATGTCTGTGCATGTGGATATATATTCTTTTCCCTCTTTAGAAGCACATGCACAGCTACAGAGAAGCGTTTGAGGAAATAGACGGGGGTCCCATCAGCCCCCCTCCGAGTGTTGGTGGTGAGGCCTTACCCCAAACCCCTGCCTTCCCTGTCTCGCCACAAACCCCTTACTTCAACCTGTGTAAGTTTCCCTCCCTGGAGGAGGAGGGCGCCATAGAGCTTAAGAAATACTGCCTCTCGTTAAATACTGATGGGAGTCATACAGAATTTAATTATACTGTTTCCCATTCAGATTTTTGTTTTCCTTTGTGTATTTGTGAGGACAATAATTGGTCCTCACAAAACACTAATTCATTCAGCACTGAGTCTCTCAGTTGTCTTTATATTATTTTGCAGTGTCCAATATGATTATAAGATTTAAACTAAGACTGCAGACTTGTAACTCAGAGAACATCTGTAGATTCAGAACAGCAGTGGAAAAGACAGTCAGTGGATGTTTGTACAGCGTTATTTTAACATAAGCAGAAAAATTCAGATGTTCAAGAACCATTAGCAGAACCAAGCATCTTGAACTACTATCTTAAATCACTTGGTTCCAGTTTATTAAGAACCATTTTTTAGATTCCCAACCCTTAAACAATTTAGGTTTAAAAGATGGGTTTAAAGCTCATGAAGCGTTATAAAGTCAATCTGTGTGCTGATTGGACACTGTTAATACTGTATAGGGAATAGACTATAATATAGAATATGTAGTTGTGCTTGTTTATATACTGTGTTCTATAGTCCACACATGAGAATGGTGGTGAGTGTATTTGCATCTGTTTTGTAAAGAATCTCCAGGGCTTTACATTAACACTGTCTGTAAGCCAGCATGAGATCTGGCCACACCTACATTACAACCAGCCTCAGGATCAGCAGATATCAGAAACAGATGATGCTGCCGTTCATCTGCAGGTTCTTGAGGGTAAAGGTTGTGAAATGTCTTTTGTGTGGCCTCAGTTGGAGTGAAAACACACACTTGTATTGGCTTATAGACGTGCATAAACGCTCAGATCAGAAAGACCCCGTCTCACCTGCTTCCCGGCAATTCCCAACGCCTGTGGGCTGAAATCCATCCGTCAGCAGATTTCTGGAGTATGTTAACTTCCACAGTCATTGTGTATCAATGCAGGAACAAGCACATGTATGTTCACATGCTTACAGAAACACGTGATCTTCATCAGGCTTCATGTATAGATGATAGATTTGTTTTATTTAACTCATTGCCTCATCTTCATCTTCTAGAGCAACATGTGACTTGACAGAAGACGACAAAACTTCTGCCTGCAGTAACATAAAGGTTTATTTCTAAAAATAAACCTTTATAATGTTAGATTACACTGGGATATTTATTAGAGCTGAGAGATGTATTGAATATTTTCAATGAGTTTGTTGGCGATACATTTACATGTTATGAATATTATAGATTTTAAAGAATTGTTGTTAGGCTGTTAAGTTTACTAAAGTGTGTCTCATTAGTTTTGTTGTAACTTCATCAGGTCAGAGATGTTTCTGATCTCTGATTTAGAGATTTAAGTTCATCTGTACAATATATACAATAAATGAACTAGCAGAAACATAAACATCAGTATGTTTATCATATATCATCAAAGGGCAGAGTTGTCATTTTATAGTTCTGTCCAGCCCTAGTGAACGCACCATTTGTCAGCATCAAAAGATCTTCTCATTTGATCTTTGGACTTTCTGGGTGGTTCTCCCCCTCTGTTGGATTCTTGGGAAGCAGATGACACATATGGGCTGTTTTTATTGGGTGTGTGAGGTTGATAGGCAGTCACATGACCCCGACAGCCACTTTCTGGTAGCACGTCTCTGTGGCTTCCTCCTCCAGCAGAGAATGACAGGCTGTATGAGCCGTCCCCTTGCGTTCCATACTGAGACACTTACGCTGCCAAACAAAGAATTGATTTGGATTCTTTGGTAAGTGGAGGATGCATGTATGGTTCTGATGTCAGCGATGATGTCATCCAGGCCCTGCCGAAACGCAAACATCTGCTCTGTCTTACCCAGCATGCATGTGGAGAGCAGCCCTGAAGAACACACATGTGCTTATGCTCATAAGTCCGTCCAGGTGTTCCAACACCTGCCATAGATACACACGTACAGTTGGCAACCCAGCTAACAGAGAACATTCTCAGAGCGTTGGCTGATGTTCTATAAAAGTTCTCTCAAAGTTATCGACAACATTTTTGCAGGAACGTTAGTGGAACTTTTTTAACGTTATGTATCTATATATCAAGAAACCTAAACAACCTAAAATTGTTAGCTGGGACGTAGGCCCCTGGTTTCTGTAGTTACTCATTTTTTAATATGATAGTAATATTTAATAATTTTTTTGTGCTTCAAGTTAGACAAAAAACATTGTTTGGCGAAAACAAATTCTAAAAATCTAACAGATATTAATGTTTATTAATGATTGTAGCAAAACATGTTTCCCTGATCATATAAAGCAAAAATAAAGTAAAAACATTCTCTTAATTCTCACAGTCTTCCAGGTTGCTGCTTTTCACAGCTCTGTGGCCACATCACCTTTTATTTTCTTCATTTGTGCGTTCACACCACCATTGTGTATTTGTTGTGTTGAGTCACTTGTGTCGTTGTTGTTTGCAGACTTGCTGCTCAGGTCTCAGTGTTGTCATTCGTTTCAGTGTTTCGCTGATAAATGTGTTTTTCTCAGACGGTCTGCATGATCTCCGCTTCTGGTTCTCTTGCTGGCCAGAGTTACAGCGAGTGTTAATCCACGTCATTAAAGCTCTTGAAGAGGTGCTTGCATGGCCTTACCACAGAGCATGAGACATTCGCTCACTCTCCAGCCATGTCACCAGCTGAAATAGCCTCATTCCACTGTCTTTAAAAAACTCTGTGCTGTACCATGGGAATCTTTTAAAGGCTTGTAATCTGAAAGTTTGTGTCATTGATAATATTGAAAAAGTCGAATCAAAAGCCTTTAAGGTTAAAGTGGTACACACAGATCTCTGTATTGTAAAGACAAAGACCAGATACATACTTTACGCAAGTATGCAAAAAAGAATTCTTGACCCATAAATGTTTTGTCTGTAAATTTAATCAAGAGACACTTGTTTTGAAAGAGATAAGTGCGCTTTAAAGTAGACAGTTTACACTAAAATCTTGCCACCTTGTGGCGAAATGAAAAAAATGTATTTGTTACATTATGATTTTATTACATTCATTATTATTCATAATAATAAGGTTATGTCTGAGTTAATGAACTTGCACAGAGTATGCTTTGGGCCTTTGGGTTGTAATGAGTTGATAATGCTTTAAATACTAAAGTCCTTTCTGTTCTGTCTGTGTTGCTTTAGCTCGATCTCCGCCGGGATTGGCTAAAACACCTCTGTCCTTCCTGGGTCTAAAGCCACACAACCCTGCTGACATACTGCTAAACCAGACCGGCTCAGGTGAGACTCCACACACACATTAATGACACACGTGGTCTTTTGACACAGATCTGGGCCCCTGGGGACTGTCAGCCCTTGTATCTGAATACATGTTATCGATGATATATCAAAATGACATCCTGGCTAACAGGGAATGTTCTTAGAATGTTGGCTAATGTTTCCTAAAAGTTTTATCAAAGTTGTTAGAGGAATGTTTTAAGTGTTACCATTGTGGTACTGTCCAATGCAAAGAAATCAAATGGTCCTAAAAATAGACTTTATATTTCATATAAGCAGAATATCATTTCTTTTGAGACATGTTCTGGCCAGGTTTGGTGAGATCTGCTCTCAGAGGTCAGAGACAGTAAACTCAGACTGTGTCGTTTTTATAGACTTAAAGGTAACGGGATCCAGGTGGAGGTTTTTTAGTTTGGACAGGCTTTTGCGCAGGGCTGATTTTAGCATCAGTCCTGGGGGAGTTAATTTCAGGCCTGCCAAAACACAAGAGCTTTCAGTCTCATACATACAGTTCACACTCCAACATTATAACAAGATGATGATGTCACAGGGGCCTCTTTGTCTTACTGTAGTTGACTTACATGATGTCATGTGCTTATTAAAGATAAGGGAGGTATCTCTGGTTATTTTAATCTTCTCTGTGGCCTGCTGGTATTTGGATATGAAGTTGTTTTTCTTCAACATGTTTCTGAGTAAAACAAGATAATCCAGGTGCTTTCAAACTTTGGGTCACTACCCACAAACGTCACCCAGCTGTTGAATTAAATGTACATTTTAATAGTTAAATGTTTTTAATGGTTTTGCTTTCTTAGAATAAGGTATTTTGTTATTGCAACTAAATTTAATTCATGTTTGTGAGAAGGAAAATACGACTTAGTACTAAAAGAGAGAAAATGTGTTTTTTTTTCCCATTTAAAAATATTTTGATGGGGCTTAAGATAGATTGTGTTTGCCTAGATAGAAAGAAAATATTTGGGAATCACCTCATAAACAACACGATAAAATCAGAGAGACACTGATTAAAGTGTGAAAAGTTGGTGTTATGTGCTAGAAAAGAGTCAGATAGTGGAGAAATGGAAATAATAAATCAGGATTGGTGACATCAGCCAAAAAAGAAAGTTATTATGAGGCAGAGCAAAATGCTACATTTTGATAAAATATTACAAGGTCAAACATTCTGCTACAATTTCTGTTTCTTATGACTTTTTTCTGCTGTCTGACACAGAAAGTGAAGATGAGGAAGGTAAGAGTTTATCAGAGATGTTAAAGTTACATCAGAACCATCTCAGCAACCTTCTCGTTGGGTTTTATGTCATCATATGTCCTCCATAACACCTCATTTCATCCAGCTGCTAGTGCAACATCAGGCATCTTTCACCTGTATTCCTGAAGCCCCTCGTAGTTGATCATTTTATCCCTTAAAGCACCTTTGATCATTTCTTATGCCTTAAATATCTTAAATGTAACTCGTCACCATTGCTTCTTTCAGTATGCACAGATTTATGAATATTAAAAACATCCTTTGCCCTTTGGCTCAGCTATATTTGATCTTAAACTATGGTAAAATTTGTACCAATGGTCACACACAGCCAGAAATATCAAGATGATGGTTTTGGATGTAGATGCATTTAATGTGCTCATCCATCAGGCTTGATGGTTTAAAATACTGACACTCACAGATTTGTCTCTGTTCTTTCCTGTTTTTTTTGGCAGAGCCTCGCAGCTATGTGGAGTCCATAGCCAAATCTGCAGCAGTAGGCGGGCCGCCAGCTTCACCCGTGTCCCCAACATATGACAGCGACAGCTTAGCTCGCCCTGCCGGGTCGTCCCACGCCCTGAATGCCCCTCTCTCCTCCAGCAGCCCCATTCAGAGCCCTGATGCAGTGTGAGTAATGCCCACACAAACCTGACTGACCTGAAATCTGCTGAGTACTGAAGAGTCCTGAAACACTTTCAACCATTTTACTGTCTTTTCTGTACAACCAGCTGACAGTTTTGTAAGAAAGGTTGTAACAACGTTTCCTTAATGTTTCCATTTAGTAACAAAAATGCTAAATTTTTTTTACATTTTTAAAATGTTCCACTAACAACTTAAGAATAACGTTTTTGATGTATGATATATGACATTAAAGTTTGTAGACTAAGTCTACTAACGTTACTGCAAGAACTTTGTTTGATAACTTTAAGAACTTTCTCTTCTTTTAGAGAATGTTCACCAACGTTTTGAGAACATTCCCTGTTTGCTGGGAATCATTTATAAAGAATGTTGGCCAACAGTAGATTTTCTATTTTGTGGTACATCTCTGATAACCACTTCCTGTCCGGTTTATATATAGTGTTATAAAACTGTTTCCATTGGTTTCTGTGTATTTTCAGTGAAATCACACTGGCTGATAGTGGGGTGGGGATGAATTCTCCCTTTCATGCTGCTGTTGATTCAGTCTATCACCCCCAGCCGCCCGAAAGCATGTACCGAACACTGACACCCTCCTACCCCACATCCAACAGCATGCTGGGCAGCTACATCACCCCTGATTTCAGCCACTCTCAACCAGAGATTGTACAGAACAATGCCATGGCCAGCCAGCCAATCACCGGTAGCCCTGCTACAAGACAGCACGCCGTCTTGCCCAACACGACAACTAGCCCTGGCGTTCAGCACCGAATAGCCAATCAGGACAGCCCAATTCTGGGTCGACAGCCAATCCCAGCTAACGGTCACCTGCCAGGAATGGCTGGTAGCCCCATTCAAGGGAGACACACTATGGTGTCCCAGGGAACACAGAGCAGTCCGATGCTGTCTAGACCGTACCCTGTCAACCAAGGAACTCAGGGTAGTCCAATTCTTAGCAGACAGCCAATGGGTCAACAAGCTGTTCAGAGCAGCCCGGTTCTGAGCCGCCAACCTGCCCTAAATCAACAGATCATTATGCCCAGCCAAAGCAGCCCAGTCTTAAGCAGACAACCATCCGTTACGCAGACCAATCAGGGCAGCCCTGTTCTGACCAGGCAGGCTTCACTGCCACATCAGGGCAGCCCTGTTTTGGGGCATCACCCGTCCATTACACAGATGACCCAGGGCAGCCCCAGTCTGGACCGGCACCCAATGTACAGTGGCTACACCACTCCAGATGAGAGACACGGAGCTCTGTCACGCCAGAGCAGTTCCTCTGGGTACCAGCCACCCTCCACGCCGTCTTTCCCCATCCTTCCAGCCGGATACGCAGAGGGCCCTGGCCTACAACCTCAGCTTCCTGAGAAAAGACACATGTCCGGAAGCGATCGCGCCAACGGAGGCCTGTCCTATGGAACACTTAATGGGAAAATGTCCTCACCAATGTCCAGTGGAGGGAACACTCCAAACGTCCATTTCTTTCACACTCTTCCTGATTTCTCCAAACTCAACATGTGCGGTAAGACCTAATAATGATAAATACTGATAATATTATCAATGCTTGAAAGACCACCTGTAGAAATTTGTTTTATAATTTCTTCATATTTACACTCAGCACCAGTGAAGTGAGGACAGAAGCACTCAGTTAGCTATGTGAGCTTTTTGTGAGCAACATTTTCAGGTGTTGAGAGTGTTGAAAGTTCAGAGTAATGTGTTAATAAGTAATAATTTATTCAGATACAGATAATATTATAGTGTAATATTAGACAAAAGTTGTATGTGTATCTGCATAGTTTGAAAAGGGTTGTGTATTAGCTTACTAGCATACTGGGCTAATGTCAGTTCACAGCTGGAATGCTGGAATACAGCTAAAAAGGAAACTTTATTTCATTTTCCAGATGGAAGCCCGGAGACCAGGATGAACGTAAAGTTTGTCCAGGACACATCCAAATTCTGGTATAAACCAGATATCTCCAGAGACCAAGGTTGGGCAAAGCATGTGCATTTTGAGGTTAATGTATCTATATTTAGACCTGAGAATGGGGGCTCGTAACTCACATAAACAGTGAAATATTGCTCAAGTCACCCTGTATGAGGCCAGTCGCTGTTGGTCTCCACATCTGGTTCTTCTCTGTGCTCTTATTGGCTGAGATCATCTGTGCTGGAGACCTCTTTAAATGCGAGCACATGCAGTGACATCACACGGCACTCGCATATGTGCTCAGTTAAACATCTACATCTGCTGCTTCGTTAACTCGCCGTTACGATAACAAATAAACCTGCTTAACAAGGTTTTTCCTCCTTCGCTCCCTATCTGTGTATGTGTAAAACACCAGGATATGTCGTAGCAATTTGTTAACATATTAAAACTCTCATGGCAACCTCCATTTTGGAATTAAAGACATAAATTCAACCCCAAAATTTAAATTGTGATTATTCACACACACCCTTCTAAACCCATGTGACCTTTTGACTATATGAATGACATATAAAGAAGTAAATGACAGAATTCATTTTAAGGTGTTCCTTTAAAAACCCTTTGTGTTGTTCTGGTTCTAGCGATCAACATGTTGAAGGATCAAGACCCTGGAGCTTTTGTGATTCGAGACAGTCATTCTTTTAGAGGTGCCTACGGCTTGGCCATGAAAGTTGCTTCTCCACCTCCAACCGTACAGCCCACAAAGAAAGGTATTTCATGCGCCTAACGCAGTTAGTTTACTGCCAAATGCATTCCAGACAGGAAATCAGAGCCTTTCTGACTCACAATGCAGTTCTGCCCGCAACAGACACACACCCAACAACACACAAATACTAAACAGAAAACCAAGACAGTGGCTAACCTACATATATCACCTGTGAACTCTTTATTATTATACGGCTCTGTGATTCTGACTGGTAGATTGTGGCATTATGCAGTCAAAGATTTTTGTGTAATGACCAATAATGTACCAAAAATGAAGTGTTATTGTTTTTTATCTTGTTGTTGGTTGCGTTTAATTTCTTCTTCGTGCTTATTTGCAGCTGCAGACGTCACTAATGAGCTGGTGAGACATTTCCTGATTGAGACGAGCCCAAAAGGCGTGAGACTGAAGGGATGCCCTAATGAACCGTACTTTGGTAAATAAAGTTAAACCCAGTTTATATTCCTAAACCTAGTTTTTAAATACAGGATAAAGCCACGATGCTTTTTATAGCTTGATGACATCGCATCACATCGCACTAATGTGACGGGCAATATGTCAGGCTTGTAGAAAAAGTTCTTTATGTGGTTTTGTGCTCCGGTACAACTTTGTACATGAATCTCCTTCCCTTCCTTTAACATCCATTAAATCAAGCTGTCCGTCTCTCTTCCAGAAGTCTGTAGAACACATGCAGTCCAGAAGACAGCATGCAAGCAGCTGATGCTATTAAGTGCAAATCAAAGGCTTTCCTGCTTTCATTTACTGTCTGTTAATCACATTATAAGGGCGGCTGTCAGTTTTATGCTTAATGTTGTCTTCAATATTTACTGTTTTAAATTAAAAAAGACTAAATGTATTCCGGGTTGTTAAGCGTTCGTAAGCGCTTAAACTGTCTGTTTTGGTAACCGGTGCGTGTGTTTGTTATGAAAAGCAGAAGGTAAGAAAACAGTGTGATGTGTGAGAATGAAAGCAGGTGTCAGAGTAATTTGGCAGGACCTCCGTTTTGTCGAGAACAGCAGTTGTGTTCATAAATGCAGAATCTACATTTCATGACATCTGCTTAAAGAAATACTTTAACTTCTTTCACACAGAAATGAACCTTTGCTCATTATTTACATGTCATTCAATTTTCCAATATTCCACTATTTTATAACATTACAAATGTTATACTAGTTTTATTTCGCAAGAACGTTTTTGATGTTACATTGAATGTTAGCCAATGTTCTGAGAACGTTCCCTGTTAGCTGGGGTAGGACTCCTTACCCCCATCAAACCGGCACGTACCCTGACTGTTTTTCTTCTGTAGTGAGATAGCATTATAGCTATTTATCATGAACAGTTAGAAACATCGTGTCCAAACAAAGTCCAGAGTGTTTCTCCTAATATAGTCAAATATCTGGAGCAGAGGTTTAATAAAGAGTCCAGTATTGTCATGCTGTGGTTCTGCAAACAGAGCCCAGCGATCGTCAGACTTTCTCCACAAATGGAGCTAAATTGAACAGCACATAGATTAATGGGTTGTCAGACAGTGTGAGGCCTTAGGATGCTCATAAAATAAAGTATGCCCTCTGATTTCTTTCCATCTTCTGTGTGTGTGTGTGTGTGTGTGTGTTTAGGTTGCTTGTCTGCGTTGGTCTACCAGCACTCCATTACACCGCTGGCTCTACCCTGCAAACTCGTCATACCAACTAAAGGTGAGACATGATCTCTGTACTTTAGGGTCCTAAGAGACCCCATTAGATTAGCCAAAAGGTTTTACAATTTTGGAACCATTTCAAACAAAGCAAATTTATGACACGAAAGAAATAATCGAGATTCTAAGCAAGTGTGTGACCTCGACCTGTTAACTGCTTTGTACACAAGGTCACATTTGCAGAAATGCTTTTTGCATTTATCTTCTGCGTGTTGTATTTAGCGTGTCTGCCCATTCAGTTTGACCTCAGTTAGCTGGGTCTTCTGTCATAAATGATTTATGTTTCCTGTCCCGTTTGCCTGGCGTGAGTAATGGAGAGCACTTTCTGAGGTCATTCATCTGGCCTCCATTCTCAACCAGCTGTTAGATGCCATCCAGGTGTCAGAGGGCAAAAGGCCCGACACCTTTATGAGTACATCTCTGTCTTTTCACACAGAGTGTGACAGCCTGTTAGCCAGGCACACTGATTCATAGCTTTGCAGGAATTCCAGGTCGTAGCGCTCATGATATCATTCCACTCATCTACACACTTATTCGGAAAGAATGCGTCTAAACTGTGACCCGCCTTTGCTTTCAGACCCGCTGGAAGAGTCGCCCGAGACGGCAGCGCCGGCAAACCCCGCTGCTGAGATGCTCAAACAGGGAGCAGGTGAGAGAAATCAGATGAATGATAATGTGATATTATTATAATTTAGGTCAGATATTTGCTATTATCAGAAGCAGTCAGATCATGTACAGTATGCTTAGAGACAGTCATTTAATGGTTGATGGTTTTGGTTTATTGGTTATGATTGGATATCAACTCTAAACCAATGTTTTCCCGTCCTGGTGTCGTGTGTGGAAATGATTTAGGTCAGAAGATTTCTACTGAAGCTCATGGTAAACCCAGCCATGCCCTGCGTGTTTTATGTTTGTTTATCTGTGTTTTGTTTAACCTGACTCTGACTGCTGTATCTGGAGAGACGGCCGCACCTCTTTCTTTAAAATCTGAGCATGTGACGGATCAGTCTTGTGGAGGCACTTTTATCTGTTTGCTAAAACTGTTCTCCAGCTGAAGCGCTTCTTTGAGTGTATTTCTGAAACTTCTTTCTTATTTAATATGGCATGTTTTTGTATACCTATGTTAGGAAACACTGCATGGATTTACAGATTATATCAGTGGTTCTCATTTTTATTCCCCAGACTCTGAAACTAGAAAAACAATTTACACTTCCCTCCCGATATTATAATCTTTATGAGGGCTGATCAGTGTTTATGTCAGATGATACTGCTGAGTAATGGATAGTAAGTGTTTAAACTGCTATTAAAAAATGTAACTTTTCAGAAGCCACAGGGCAGCTTTGTGAGCAGAACAAATGAAATCTAAGTTAATATCCACCAAACATCTGTGTGTCAATGAAATGTGTGATTGTTCATATAAAGGTTAATGTTTATTCCTCTTGACTCCATATAGAAAATCTTAACACAAACATCAGTTTTGTGTTGTCAGTGTTTTGAATTTGAGAACCACTGGGTTATGCGATTGCAAAATGTACTAATAATAAGTGTTGTTTGACTTGAGCCATGGTATGTTTAAAGATTGCTTGTATAAGGTTTTTCTGCAGTATGCTTCAGATCTTGGGTAGAATTAATCCTTTGCTTATAACGTATCATGCCTGCTGATCTATAAAAACTTCTCTTGTTTGTTTTTCCCAGCATGCAATGTTCTGTATATAAACTCTGTGGATATGGAGTCTCTGACCGGCCCTCAGGCCATTGCTAAGGCGATCTCTGAAACCATGACGACCAGCCAGGCACCCACAGCCACGGTTGTTCATTTTAAAGTGTCGGCACAAGGCATCACGCTTACTGACAACCAGAGGAAGTGAGTTCTCGGCCTTTATTATTTTATTTCTTTCTTCTATGATTTAAAAGCTCTGTTTTATTTATTCAGTGTTCCTAGTTTAACGTTGTGTTATAATTTGATCATGTTTTAATTTGTTATAATTGTTATAATTTGATCATGAAAACTTTTCTCGACAGGCTTTTCTTCAGACGTCATTATCCTATAAACACAGTCACATTCTGTGATATTGACCCCCAGGAAAGAAAGTAAGTGACCGACAAAAATATGTGAAATAATTCATATGTATAGACCTTCTGGATTATTACTGAGACGCAAGTCAGCTAGTAACACCCTAGCAACCACTTAGAACATCCATTGAACCCCCTAACAACCATTTGGAAGGCCAAAGCAAGCACACACCTAACCATCATGGCATGACTTAGAACTGAGCCAACACCCCTCACATTATCTTCAGAAAAAGTAAAAATCCATCTAATGCAGAAGTTGCACAAAGTTTAACCTGAATTTCTTTTTTTCAGGTGGAGCAAACCAGACGGCGGGAATGCAAAGTAAGAACAAGATCCTGATAATTAATAACTTCATATGTTTGTATCTAAAAGCAGTAAAGTTATCTATCATCGCTCCCTCTGCCAGGTGCATCATGGGATAGCGTGCCTGTAAAAAACTTACACTAGTTTGCCAGCCCTCACACACACGTGTTATGATTTTCTCTACAGTATGTTAGTTTCTCATGAGAAAAGGTCAAATATAGTGTCATCCCATCATTAAAAGAAAAAGAAATACATTTTGCATAAAGGAAAAAAGCCTGTTAAATTTTCAGATGGATGGATGGAACATTTGAACTATATAAAAGTATATAGTATTATATAAAGACGATATATATATATATATAATGTGTGTGTGTGTTACATTATATAAGACTTATATAGAACTATAGCATTTAAACAGCGCACAGACTATACACATAAGAAATTTACAAATGTAACACAAATTAGCACAAACATACCTAAATTGAAGCATTATTTAGAAACAGAAACCATGTAAACAGTAAAGAACAACCAATATGTTGTTTGCAGGTTCTTTGGCTTTGTGGCCAGAAAACAAGGCAGCACAACAGACAACGTGAGCCACTTGTTCGCCGAAATGGATCCCGATCAACCGGCCACGGCCATCGTCAACTTCGTCTCTAAAGTGATGCTCAGCTCTCAGAAGCGATGAATCTCACACGACACGGCTGCTTCTCCAGGACTTTCTGTTCCTTCTGTTTGAGTTCTTCAGATTTCTGTTTCTCGTTTTGTGCGTTTGAGTGAGAGATTGTGTGTACGTGTGACGGCGGGTGATCCGGGCGGAAGTGTGGAAGCAGGACAGCGGAAGTGACGTGTGGGGGTTGAGGAGTGACGTGCAGCGGGGAGGTGATCTTCATCTCGCTTTGAGGGGAAGAGGAAATGATGTCAGTGATTTTGTTGCTCTTTTTTAAGAAAAAAGGAAAAGAAAAGTAAAAAAGAGGGTTGAAGAGGCTGAAATTGGACTTTGGGGCTGATGTACCAAAGATAAGAGCGCAGTCAGAACAGACCAGTCAGTAGTCAGAGGAAATATATCGGTAAGTCACGGCTGCTTTTTCAAAACTGTATATAAGAACTGATACTCGCTTCCTTCTAAAAGCAGCATCTGTTTCTCACGCTACACGACCATCTCATATGCCAACTAAAAGCTTTTCTCCAGCTCTCTCTGGAAAACCGCAAAGGCTCATGGGGGTTTTAAAGATCCTTGCTTGTGACAGACACATTAGAAGCTTAACAGAAGATGTTGTTCTCTGGTCATTGTTCCCTTCATAGAACAGTGGTCTTCAACCAGTCATCTCATTTAGCTTTGTTCTGGTCCACATACATCCATCTGCTGAGACCTGTGATATCACTGAAAGCATCTGATACCACCTTCCATTCGCCTCTGAAAGTGTGTATTTCCAGCTTCCCAGCTAACAGTTTTAGGTTGTAAGAACATTTCTCTAACATTTCCTTTAAGTAAGAAAAACATTAAAAATGTTATTTTGAAAGTTCTAGGAACTGTTAAAACATCCAGTTTTTAGACGCTGTAGTAACATTATTGATTAGTTATTAAGAACTTTTCAATTCTGTAATGTTTTTAAAACATTCCAGTAACAACTTAAGAATAACGTTTCAAAACGTATGATAAATAACATCAAAAAAACATTTTACTAATGTTGCTGCAAGAAACTGTTTTTAATAACTTTGAGACAACTTGGAGAGAATGTTAGCCAACGTTCTGAAAATGTTCTGTTAGCTGGATTTCTGTTTGGAAAAGTGCCACTTAAAGACTTTCAACTTGAAAAATACCTACCGGATATTGTATACTTCCGATGTTAGTGACGTTCCATTGCCAGATACTCAGAAGATGATGTATAATGAAACAAACTGGCAGTGCTAGCGCTCATGTTGAAGATGTTAACGAAACTGTTAACACTGGTTAACAAAGAAGTTTGTAATGTAATGTGTGGATTTTCAAGTAGGAAAGTTGAAAATGCTTACTTTCCAAGTTGAATGGAATGCATCCCAACACAAAATTCCACAATATTCCTGGATCTTTTATGCACCTGTCCATCAGCAGCTTTTAGATCCTGGTTTGCAGGACTCAGTGTTCCTCAGCTGAGCTCTCTTCTCTTCAGAAGTGTGTATGGTTGTTTTCTGACAAAAGGTGTGTGTGTGTCACTGTCTCTCTATGCCTCTCTCAAAACACAGTATCATTCTACCCCAAAGTAAGCTAAGTATATACTTCAAAAAAGTGATTTTACTGAATATTTATTGTATTATGTTTTTGCTACTTTTTTGCTCCATGTTAACTCATTTACTCATAGATATATTGTATAGTCTACATAAAGATTAGCCTTTAAAACAAAGACTCTTATTTTGGCTAATATTGGAAAATCATGTAATTTTGAGAAGCATTCTATTATATATGGTGTAAAGTGTATGTATTTGGAAAGCTTGTCACTATTTGATATTTTTCACCTTGTTTTTTCTTCTGCTTTAAATGACTGTAGACTTTAAAGTAGAATTCACTGTCTCTTTGAATTTGAAGATTTCAATCTAAAGATTGCAAAGTGAATGGGCCGATATGTTTACTGCAAGAGGCTTTGTGTGAAGAAAACTAAGGAAAGGTGTTTATTTTTGTAATGTTTGATTTTTGCACCCTTTTCCTCCCTGTATTCAACCCTGAAACCCAGTTTTTGACCAGCGTTCTGTATTTTGTTTCATACTGCCATCGTGTGGAACTGTCAGGTATTGCAGCCACATTTGTCATCTATGCGCCCACCCAAACATTCACTCAATCCTCTGGAAATTTTAATTTTATAAGAAGTACTGCAGTGTTTTAACTGTGATTTGAGAAGAACGTCCCCAACAATTGATGAACAGGATGTCCAAGCCTCCCTTATATACCCACCTCGCATGTCAACCAGATTAAGATGGTTTTAGACTAAAAACAACAAAAAAAAGATTTTCTTTTTTGTATGTAAATACTTCATTTTTGCCAAAGACTTTGTTTTACTTGTGTATGCCTTGGTTTGAGAATTAATTACCGTCTGGTCGGTGTGCGAGCGACAGCTTGGCACGGGGGTCTGTTTTGACTCGATGCAAATTCTATATGACTGTGTTTGGTTGCCATGATACCTTGTGTGTAGACTAAAAAAACTACTCCAAAAAAATGCAAAGCACTTAATAATTAGGAGCTAAAAGAAAAAAAAACATGAAATAAATATGACTGCTTCACTTAGACTAACAATCGTAGACCAGATGGAATTCTTACTAGTAGCTGAAATTAGTCAAAATATGCAAAAAAGAAAAACATGCAAAGGGTGGGAAGTTTACGAATGGTGGGTGTGTTCCAACGTCGCAGGTGCCAGTTCCATATAGGCCTACATATGAATGATGCACTAATATATCTATAACTTGCTTTGCTTGCCTGGACATTTTGTTTGGTGCATAGATTTAGATAAACAGATCACATACAAAACCGAACCACGCAGAAATGATTTTGTGGAATATTTTGGCAGTCCGAGGAAAAGATCTTCCACCAAAATCAGCTCTCCGTCTCTCAATGTATTAGCAGTGTTGTATTATTATATTTTTTTACGTCCACCTGTTAACAGACTTAGAATGTGTGAATGAGCTACTATTGCTGTACAGAACCACGTCTTTTTATTTGCTTCATGTTCTACAGCCTAATTGTATTGTTTTGGCAAAAAATATACATTAAAGATGGATCCAAATAAGTTACATTAAAAAAATACACAGTTGCTAGAGAAAAGTGTCTTTCTTTGTGTGTTTCTTAGATATTTTATCTGAATTAATCAGATTAAAAGGTTATTGACTGCTCACATACTTTACATGAGTTACCGTGGTAACAACTCTGAATAACCGGAATTTGAATTGACTGATTCCAGTCACATTGTAAGTGGAGTCTGAGATGAGCCCTTTTCTACAGCCACATACAGATAAATATTCACACCCAGAAATTTTATAATATGGTGATTCATGGAACAGATGTAAACTTTAGCATTTTCAAGCAAATTTTATTTCTTTCAAATTTCTAATTCTTCTTTGCTTCTCTGTACATTTATGGCTCAAGAAATGTGTGAAAGTTTATGAAATTTAAAAGTTTGAAATGACACAATGAAGAACAAATAATCAATATTTTTTTCTTGGTCACTAAGCAAATTATATTGACTGTGGTAACTCTTTGTATAGTAGGAAAAGACTAGCTGATATCATGTATGTATTGAAATTGTGTGTGTTTATGTACACACACACACACACACACACACACACACACACACACATTTTTTCAGTAAATCATTTTATAGGATTATAAGAGAAATATAGACAGAATGAAAGGTAGAAAGATTATCCCATTTCACAGATTAACTCCACATCATTTCCCAACTGAATCACTTTCAGGCCCTTAAGTAGTGACATCACCCTCCAGGAAGTGACATCATTCTGGAGGTGAAACTACAGCACAAACTTCTGTAAGTATTAACAACAGATTTTATTGTTTTGTGCAATAAGTAGGTTTGACGTCATTCGGGATACGAATACTAACATTGGTGTGATAAAAAAGTGATTTCAGATGGTACTCTTGACTGTTATAGAAATAGTTCCCTAAACGTTTTTCAAACGTTCGTTAAATGGTTCTGTAAGATGCATGAGTCAGGTGCGGGATGCTGGACCTACTAACTTGGTACTAACTTAGTCTTGTGTTATTCTTGATTTGATTATCTCTTTGCGTGGTTTCCTAGGTAACGTGTCTTTGGTTGAGGTGTCACCAGTGACGTCTTAACTCATGCATACAGCAGGTGACGTCATGTGGATGTTATTCAGCAGATAAGTGAGCAAAAAGCGGTTCTGTGTAAGTTCGGTGCCTCCCACATTTTCACATAACTAAATGATTACAATGAAAGTTGGCCCATCGGTTTGGGAGGTAACACTTGTAGCCCCAATAGATCACGGAGCAAAACAATAGCTGTTACAGCATTACTCAGAGTTTCCACTGATCTGTTGATCTAAGACCTCATGCGAGTCTGGTGTTGGTTAGTAGCATCTTGTTCTGCCTATAGACTCCAGCATCTGAGTGAATCATGCACAACACAATGTATGTTAGATCACGTGTAATCTACAATTTCTAAGATGCACAAGAGACAATAATCCACTTTTTTCTTGTAAAGTTGTGGAGAGAAACACACTAAGCTGCAGTTACAGCAGGTGGCCATTTGGTGTCAGTGTTGCGCCTTTCTAAAAAAGACATGGGACAATTTTTGGGTGTAAAGGGAAGATGCAGGCCATGGTGGGCTTATCTGTCTTTAACAGTGTAACACTGTATTATTGATGCTGGCGGTGAGGTAGATATGGTCCCAGAAGAATTTCAGACACTCACTGTTAATGCAAGTCTTGCTTTGTCGAACGCACTGATGTGTGACTCCAAGGGCTGTACGGCCCGACGCCCAAACAATGGAGCCAGTTTAGTGCTACAGTTTAAACACGGCATATCTCTCCTGGAAAACATCTCCGCTTGACGCTACGGTTGATGGAAAAACACAACACGGCTAGCGACGTCTGAAGCATGTGTGGGCCGGTCGCTCGTTGCATTTTTTCTAAATATCACTGCGGTTTAGCAAATGGCTCTCAGCAGGGGTTCCAAATGATAAGATGAGAGGAATTAAAGAGTCCATTTAAGGCCAGAGAGGGGATAACCCTCTAATCCAAGCGGGCTTTGTGCACTAGGGAGGAAAATCGGAAAATCAATAATTCGTCTAGGTTGTTGAGCGAAGTAATCTTCCACAAAAACAGGTGTCCCTTAACCTGGCAGAGTCTTTGTCCTTGCGTCACACATCAAATGGTGGAAGCTTTAGGGGGGAGACGCCCTTTCGTACAGAGGACTGCATGGTGCTCTCAACAGAGCTGACCTGAATTCAGACTCAGAATACAGAACAGCTGATGTGAGTTCTCTCGTGCTTTAGATGTTAGATGAATCGCAGAACAGCCTGAAAGTTAACAGCACGTATTGACCATCATTTTTGAATCATGTATTGTTAACCTATTAAAACGTGTTTCACAAATTTTTTTTTGCCAAAACTGTCTTGTTATAAAGCAGGAAAAGCTCTGCCACCAGGGTAGGAGGGCGGGGTGTAGGAGGAAGCCCTCCAGAGGACCACAGGCCTCGGGCCTCATAGCACCACGATCGGGCCCTGCTACTGCCCCATGCTGACATCAAGGGCCAGAGCTTCCCTACTAAAAATACACGCTCCAGGATGTTATTGCAAAACTTCACATGCGTGTCTGGCGAGTGTTTCTCAGCCTTTGGGCTGTTTCCTCTCTCTCTTTTCCTCCATAAATTAAAGAGGTAAAATAGTTGAGTAACACATCATTGTAGTAACATTTTGCCTCTGACAACATCTCCACAATTGATTTGTGTTTCCCAGTATTTGAGTTAGAGGGTCTCAGGACGCTGTAATTGGCTCTTGTGGAGTTATTGAAGAGTGCCAGGCTTTGTGAGGACAATCTGTGCCTCTCGTATCGGCATTGTGATTTATTCGAGATGAGCAGAAATATTGGGGAAGCTACAGAAACTGCTTGCCAATCTAAAAGCTGAAGTCAACAACAAAAACGCCATTGAAACTTCTTAAAGGCTGCAATAGAATGAAATTGTTAGAATGAATTACACTTTTACATGCTACATATGAATGTTTAGTACTGCATGTTTTATTACTCAATGTAAAGCTGTGGCCGCAATACAATGCAATATTATAAACAGATGCATGTTGTGAATAAGGAACTTAATAGTGTAACAGCTGAACTATTGTCACCCTACTAAAAAAAGGGATAATTCCAAAAAAATTTAATTTGCTCACATTTTATAAATGACTAAATGCAATGGTTATATCTAAAAATTTTTACTGTGCTATAGATGAAAAAATGTCACCAGCACAGGGTGAGTTAAATAACAGCAAATTGGTCATTTTTGGGTGAACTATCCCTTAGTTAGTAGCTTCTTTAATGTAGACGTTAACTCCCCAACACAGAGTTCTGCTCATCAGCTTCACTTCTGCTGCTGGCACTCAAATTAACGTAGTACAGCGAGTTTCGCTTCAGCTGTGTCATTTGGGTTTGAGAGCTTAACCTCCCCCACCATTTTCTTTAGCTGTTAGGTCAAGTACACTCCCATATAAATAGCCTGCAAAGTAGGGGTCAAAGGTCAGAGCTGAGCATGCCCGGGGGGGATGTGGAACCCCAGGAGGGATCAGGTGTCTGTATTTTACAGGAAGGGGGAGGGGGGATCACCTGAATGATTGCTGAGGAGGGTGGGAAAACACACCCGTCCCATGACCACCCCTCCCCACTAAGACGGCCCACCATCCGGCTCAGTTTACCCACACGGGTCAGGTGCTTCCGTTTACAGGCTGCTCAGCTGGGGCTCTTAGTGAAGACTGCAGTTAGCACTTCACGCTAATCTTTCAGGTGCTAGCGCTCTCCGCATGGACTGTATAGGTGCGAGGATCTCATGCTTTGTCATTCCACAGGGGGACGTATGGGGCCCTGCTGCACTAGCCGCTAATGGGCCCCGCTCATCAGCAGGATCTACGCCTGCTGCAACAGATGGCAGACGGGTCATCGTGGGTCAGTGCGGGTTATGGCGGTTTGTAGTTGTTGTGACAAGGCAGGATTTTTTCAATGAGCAATAATGCATTAAAAAAGAAACCCCTAGACATAAACATTATACAATATACTTAATATCTATATATAAAATATATACATATATATGTATGTATGTACAGTGTGTGTGTGTGTGTGTGTGTGTGTGTGTGTGTGTGTAAATAAGTATATATTTATCTACATATATATATTTCTTACATGTTTAAGATATATAAGTAAAAGATACTTTTAATAAGTTTACTCTTATTCAAAAACAAAGAAAATAAATAAATTAGTAAGTGATCCTAAACTTTTAACTGCAAGTATATATATGTATATCTATATGTGCATATACTGTATACATATATATATATATATATGCACATATATTCATATTTTTCAATCTATGTAAAGGAATATTCAAAGACCACATTTGGAAAAAGAGCTGTCTGTCATGAGATTCTCTTTTTAATTTTGTATGTGGCCTTTGGTTTGTATTCCGCCCTCTGGACTAACAGAGTAAACATTCAGCGGTACAGTAAACAGACCCACATGCTTATAAAACAGCGTGTATCTCCCATCAGTCGCAGCTCTGGCTCGATCCACAGGTGTCGGGTATCCACTGGTGTGTGGCGTTTAGGGGGCGGGGCTACGCGTCATTCATCACTTTATGATGGGTCAGGTGAAACTAAGCAGGCAGTCTTTGCATGCGGCCTTTGTGCATTCTGTTTCAAAGACAGTGTGTGAGTTGTGTGTTTTAGCTTAAATGCATGTAGCGCATGTTTGTGACAGCATTGCATTATGTAGCATGCAGTAGCCAGTTGCCTATGTATTGATCTAAAGCAGAGTTTCTCTTTTTATGGCTCATAAACGGTTCAAATAGCCAAAACGGTTAGCATTTTTCTGCATTCTGTTAGCACGTCTCTTTTGTTAAATCTAATCTGGATCAGTATTTAGTGTTCCGTTGAAAATCACATTTAAATCACATTGAAATCACATTTGTATCTGTTGTAGCGTGGAATTCATGTAATATTACAAGATAAAAATTGAGTGTAATTAATTTTTGAGATAATTTTTAATCTATGGCTATGACATAATATGCCAAAAACAACTAACACGAAATATGATACATTTAATATAAATCTGTTCCAACCACATCAATATATCCGCTGATCCCAGGGGAGGTCATGACCCCAAGGTTTTACATTGCTTGTACTTATGCCCAGCTCAGATCTAAAGTTACATAGGGGACTGATATCAGAACCACGGCATTTCATTTTAACAGCAGTATGTGGGCTCATGTTTTGGCTTGAATGCATGCGCTGCACATACAGGACGGTTGTAATATGCGACATGTTTGTTGCAGCGTGTTGCAGAAGCAGTTGACTGATGCATTGGTCTAAAGATACACAGGAGACCAGGATGAGAACACTGTGTCCAGTCAGTGATCCTCGTACCCATTTTTAGCAGGCGATAATGGCAATTCCTAGACTGCACCGGGGTACCGTTTCTAATTGTCACAGTGGCTATCAGGCAAGAACAGTCTGTACTATCGGGCCTGGATGACCCCCATGTCTCAGCCCTCCAAAATCTCATTGCCTTTGTGATGTGTTCCAGAACCTGTGTCCACCCTGTCTAAGCCTATCACATCTTTCATCACAGCATTCCTCCCAGCATCTGCAATGTCTGGAACGGGTCGGACCAGTGATTCTTTTACATGGCGCAGGCTCTCGGCAGGGAACTCCCCGACACCAGAACCAGCCTGAACCTCCTGAGAGTGAGAAAGTTCTTCCCCCAGCCTCCAAGGTCTCCTCGCACCTGACCGATCCAACACAGGCATCGGCAGTTAAGCCAAAGACAACAGAAAAGCAGATGAATATATTCATAAAGACCAAATAGTTTGATTCATGTTCTTGTTAATCAGTAGTTGGCGTGTTTGAATGTAGAAAATGAGTTTGGTTTAATGGCTTTGACAGGAGAGAATATGCACAAGCTCAGATGTAAATTCATTCTTGCCAGCTTGCTCTGCGTCTGTGCATGTTAACATGTGTTTGAGAGTGTGTGTATGTGCAGTGATATCTCTGGGAAAGTTCTCTTGCCCTGGCCGGATCTCTCTTCACAGATGCGACTGCCTCAAGGGATTCTGGGATGCATGAGTCTTGTGGTATTTGTGGCGATTCTTGTAAACAGGCATACGGGTGTAGAGCCCCCATCCCAACCCCCAGCCTGTGTGCTTCCCCATCAGGGTTTTGTTGCATGTCAAACTCTCGTCTGTTAGACTTTCACGAGACTTCTTTCACTGTTGATGTTCTGGTACTGTGGGATATTAATGCAGATTGACTGAGGATTAGGCTCAAACTCTAGACTCATTGGTTTCATAAAGGGCCGTGCTGAACTGTTTGTTCAGTTCAAAAATAATACCAGAAATGTTGTGTCAACAGGTTGTTGTGTCAGATATTTATCCTGACTTGTACTAAACAAAACAGACATTATTTACATTGCTAGTAAATCACTCAGAATTGCTATGTCATGTTAAAGTGTTAACATGACATAGTTAAAATGTTTTTATTTGAGTATGAAATCAAAATTTGCTTTAATGTATATTCTTATATTAATTTATTAAGCAACGCATAATATTTCAATAATCATAATAACAATGAATGTTTGCTTTTGTAATCAAAATTCTCCAGCTCTAAAATGACTTTATTTTTTACTTCAAACCGTTCACTGTGTACATCTGCAAAACCTGTTTTACTTACGAATTTGATTATGGGAGTTAAATGGACCGAAAACTGTTTTTGATGTTGTCTTTTAGGATAATGTTGTTTTGAAACGCAGTCTTAGATTGCTTACAAAATATGCTTCCGTCAAATCCTCTGGTATTTTCACCCCGGTCTGACATTTGACGTAAACATAATGATGATGAGTGTGATGTCACAGAAAGTTTTCATGATGTGTCATGATCCAGAGAGAGAGAATTAGCGAAGCAAGGCGTGTTAGCTAGCTGTGCATGAACCGGGCTTGACCGACTCTGTTGGCACGCGTTCCACAGTGCTGTAAAAATGCGCTGATCAGAGTGTTTCATTAATTTAACAAGCTCTCTTTCTACATAGGCGGAGAGCTTCCAAAACCCCAGATCTCTTGCACGGAGTATCAGCTAACAGAAGTCAGATCTGGGACGCCCATCTGAAGCAGCCGTGAGCTGTCAAGTTTGGGTTTGTGGGTAATCATGTTCTCATGCAGTGCCACATGAGTTCAGTTGCTCTACCAAAACAAACAGTCCAGCCCAGAGATAAATGTCCCGGTGAAAACTGGGATGATACCGGCTGGGTGACTAGAGGAGGAAGGACAGTAGGTCATAAACATGAGGGCAAGATTGTTTTTCCCTTTTGGAAGCAAGTATAAAATATTTAGGATGTCTAGGAGAGGAAACTCTGTCTTGGGTGACGGCATTAAAATGTGCAGCATGCGCTTCCAGAGTTGACAGGCAGTGACAGGTGGAGCAGTAAACTGCGACAACACCTGCACTGTTGCCTCATCAACACAAACTAATGTTAGACCCCCTTCCCCCCCAGAATCCCCCAGAATGGTACGTTCCCAGTAGCCTCTATTGGCAGATGCAGCCGTTTGATTGGTCAGAATCCACTCCACTCTGCTGCCCAGTCACAAACAGTGTGGCGGTTTTGGCACTGACCACATACCAATGTGGACTGGCTTTCCTGTGCCAAGAACTTTGTCAATAAGTCCACGCTTGCCCTATGGATGCAGTGAGCCAGCGTGTGGACTGTTGGGGTGGAAGTGGATGATTGTGGTGCGGTCAGCGGTCTAGATGCTGGAAGTCAATGTCGGCCTGTGTTTCCTCTGGCTGGGCAACAGGTTACTGTGGGCTGAAGAGAGAGCGGTCACGGACACAGGAACTTGGAGGCCCAGAGAGAGTATTATAGAGGTTTGGAGAGGATTGGGGGGGATTTTGGGGGGTGATTGTTGGTAGGATTTTGGATCTGTTGTCCACCAAAGCGCTGGAGTCCCTTAACCTTGGCCTGGGTCATTTGACCCCCAGCTGGCTGAGCAAAGGAAAGGTGACACCAACTCTGTAACAGTTCACAGCTCTGGGCCTTTTGAGGAATAGATGTTAACCTTTGACCTCTGCCATTCCCATAGATTCTGTGATGTGAGGTCAGGCAAGTGGCCAGACCACTTGCCTTAATTTCACAGAGGTGCGTCCATAATGACAAATCTAGGAGTGGATGTTCTTATTCTCTGCTGAAACATCATGTGTAGTGAGTAACCACTGTGAAGTAAATACTGTAGTTGACTGCTGTAGATCTATCTATCTATCTATCCATCCATCCATCCATCCATCCATCCATCCATCTATCATTCACTGTAGCCCTGCAATTGACCA